>QJPP01001038.1:0-257500 GCA_003996215.1 Jaltomata sinuosa | reverse complement strand
TTAAGAAAATCAGCATGGGGTTCCGTACCTTATACTGTTAAAAGCGACTCTAAATTACATATAATAAGAACACGTCTTTAATTCACGTCTTTTCGGTTAGATAATGAACAACGATAAGCCACCGCGCAGTAGTGCTCTTTGAGCTTGATTGCTCTGAGCTGGTAACCGGTAGGTCACAATTTGAATTTCTGACTGAAAAGTGGAAAGTAATAAGTTCAACGGGTAAGAGAATGCGTTTAACCGATTGAAAGCGTGATAAGCGTCACTAACAGTATAGCAAATAGGGCGTTTAACTCTAACTCACCGGTAGGACAGATAATGTTTGTGGTTTGAGTTCGCTTATAGAAGTGTAAATCCGACCTATATTTATTTCCAACTAAAGGTAAAGGCACTTTTTGCTTCACCGGAATCTAACATCAATTGGTTACCGGTTGGTAGTTCCTCATCATGCATTGACTGACTCCTCATGGGGTTGAAAACAGTGCTTTGAAACTGGTGGGAAACAAAAGTGCAATCCATTCCGGTGGAAACCTTAAGTGGGGTTTATTCGTCTGTAATGAAAGGAACCGATAGTAGGAAAGATGCCCTACATTTGAGAGAGTTGAAATCTCACTCATAGATTTGGAAGAGTTGAATAGGAATGTGTGAGCTGCATCGAAGAAGTACTTCTCGGAGTGAGTAAGGCATAGGGCCATGCCTTACGAAGTGAAGGCGCCCTCTATTGCTTTAAAATAAATAGTATGAACCTGCATCTAAAGCGGCCTTAGCGACAATTAGGGACATAAAACAGAAAGAAATAGGAAAGCGGCTATAAGCCCTCCGATCGAGTAGTAAAGACAAAGGGAAAGGTTGAACAAGACCGTGCGTTCCAGACCTGATTTAGAAAGAGCGTTAATAGTTATGTGTGTCGTATGAGGAACCGAGTTCGCACTCCCATGTTGCCCAACACAACAAAAGGGGATTTACTTTAAGTAACTTCTTTCACTCATTCTGTCATCTCATTTCAGCTTTAAACCGCATTTCCACCACGATTTTTCTCCAAACGAGAAGCTTTGGCTAGCCGTTCACTCACTCTCGATGGTCTGCCATTTAGTTCTGTCATTGTAGCAGAGCCAATGCGTATAAGCTTGGGCTTTCTTAACGTGGCTTATTTGACGACTCAGTACATGGATGTCACGAATCTATTGGCATAGAATATGAAATCTTTTCTACGTAAGCTGGTTGTGCAAAGTTTTTTGTTCATACAGGCAGTGTGATTTTGGGATCTTTTGTTTGCTCCGCAAGGTAGTTAGGCTTTTCATCAAAGAGTCATGATAGTACTCAACTGCGGAAAACTCATCAAAATTGTTCCTATCATCAAATTCGTGCCACATGGCGCGATTACTCTTGCACTCTATAAATGGAGGCTCGATAAGTGTCTTCACTTCATCAAATGAAAATCACAGAAATTGAGTACTAGCACGTATGGCTATGGATACTGCAAACAGGCTTTCTACAATTGCTGCTGAAATAGGGCAACTGCAAAATCAAATTCTAGAGCATCGTAGAGTGCTAAACTTCCTTTTGAGAAGTGTTAGAACAATGGATCCTGCAAGGAAAGAAGCACGCATTCGCGCTACCAGAGAACGCATAGAGGTTTTGGAGGAGAGGCAGCAAGCGTTGCGGGCGGAGCAGGAAGCTCTCATTGTTCATGGAGCACTCGGTCGCCTGGAAGAACAGAAAAATTCAACAAAAAGTAGTTAAGTCACCTTCAGGCTTTCTTATTCCAGGAAAGTATGTAGTTGCAAAAAGAAAAATAGTAGTTCCAAAATGTTGGCCTTATTAGTTGTTGTGGGTCACAAGCATGTAACTTGTTTTGAATTTCTCTTTATTTTATAGTTGCCCTTTCATTAAGGTTATTTTTGAATTGTGTCCACTGCAGTACTCTAACTCTCTTATAGTGTACTATATTACATGAAATGTAGTTCATGATTTCCCCTTCGCTCTCTTTAATATTTTTGTTTAACACCACGCAGGCAGCTGGTACCTTCCCAGCTTCTTTATCAGGTAACCTGCTAATTCAACACATTGTCAGCGGCATTTTGCCTGTCAAAATTCATTAATGAATCAGTATCTCCTTTACTTGAACACGGGTTTCGACTTCCCCTCTGGAGGACCGGTGTAGCTCGCTTTGCTTACCACCTTCGTCCTTCGCCAGGGCTTATACTTCATCAATGTCCTTACTGCGTTTCACGCTTTTTAGCACCTCGATCCAAGCCTTCAGTCTCAAAAACTTCAGCATGGATAGATAGATTCCATACAACCGTTAGCTATTAATTATTTCGTATATAGCAGGACTGTGACCCTCTTCTCAACCCAATCCCTTACTTGACCCTCAAAACTCACTATCGAGTTGTAACCAAAGTAGATCAAGAGAAGGGACGATGCCCAGACGACATATTTGATCCAATGTCAAACTGGCCAAAGGCTCAAAATGAGATGAGTCAGGGATCCAGAATGACTTCATTGACTGATCACCGAGCAAGAAAGACACTTTACGCAACATTTTAGGTCGGAAAACTCTATAAGCGTGTCATCAAGTTAGGTTAGGCCAACCTCAGAACTAGATGTGGGCACCTTTCTGATATAACACCACAGGCGATGGCCAGCGATCACCCTCTCAATAGGATAGAAAAGAAAGAAGGAATCTTCCTAAGAAGAACCGTCACGGTTTCATAAAGCATCCTTGACTTTGTTGTTCACAGTAGCAGCTTGCCAAGTGGGAGAATGAGGGTCGTCGGATCGAGGGCATGAAAGCTATAACATAGAGTTGGAGGCCTTATTTCTGGGACATCCATAAAATCCCATTCAAGAAGCCCCTACTTATACCCCTGCTCCCTCCTATCCTTGATAGATCAATTGAACAACTTTACAGATAAAAATGGAATTCTGAACCGCTATAGAAGCGAACGACTTGATCGTGAACTATAGTCTTTGTTTGTTTGACTGAAGGATTCGAATCGATTGGGATTCATTTCGGGTAGTGTTTAGTCATAATCCTGTCTATTTTGGTCTTCACTTGTTTTCTTTCGTTCTACTCCTTTCCAACTCATTTCTCCAGTTCAACAATTTCAACACCGCACCCTTTCTCCAGGGCGGCAGATGGGTCTAGAGAACCGAACTGTCTCACTCAATCCGGTTAGAAAAACTTCTCCTGAGCAATTCACGTATCACTTGAGTAGTAGTAAAAAACCATAAGAAAAGGCGATCTACTAGTTGGAAAAAGGAGGATCCGTTGAAGAGTTTATGTTGTCTCGATAGGTAATAGTCCAATCTTTTCCAGCACCGGTGCAATATGAAATAGTCCTTTAGAATTTCTTAGAATACGAATGAGATAAAAAATCCTCTCCCGAGGCTCGAGTAGAAGAAGGGGTACTTGAACAGAGGGCCATCTCAGACCAGTGAAGATCGGAATTGAGCTGCTTAAGATTCCAATTCAAGTAAGGAAGATTGTCATTAGTCTTGGTATTCTAAATATAAAATACCATTAGCGCCCAAGCTAACCATCTCGACTGTCGGAATGAAACCGATTAATATGGAACTGCTAAAGATGGAAAAAATGCAAGGAACGATGTTGTGAGAAAGTCCCGTGACATCCAAGTTTGATTTTCGAAATGAAAGATTGAGGAGCTGCAGAAGATGGAGCTGCAAAGGGTAGTTCCGGTAAGAGAGAGAAAGTTTGATTGATAAGGGCATTCTGTGAATGGAGGAATTGAAATCTGATCTAAAGTAATGTGTTACCACTAATCAGCTGAAAGAGTTTCAATTGGCCAGGAAACCATTTCCGCTAAAGAGTTCTCTATTGCAATGTTTTTTGGCGGGTCACTTTCTTTTTAAAAGAGAGGTTTCACCCTCTCCGTCTCTTCTCCTCCATGCTTCAGTTGCCGAGTATGATCTGGTATAGTTTCAAAGTTTTAAGCATGAGCCTCACATCACGGAACAAATATTTTATTTTCAAATCAGCTTCGAAGAATGACCGGGAATCGTCTTCCTAAAAAAGAAGAGTCTTCGTTTGAAAAAATCAAATTTTTAATTCCTTAGATAATCAAATCAAGTTTCAAGCCTGTCAGGTCAATCATTTCAAAGGAACAAAATAAAGGCCGAAATCAAGATGAATGTCGACCCGGTAAATCACCTAACTTTGTATAGCTAAAAGTTGCCAAATCAGTTGAAAGAATTGAAAGGAATGATGGAAAATGAGCTTCAAAGCTTGAACTTCCACTTTCAATAGTCAGAAGAAGCGCGGATGGCACCAGTCCTAATTGATTGTTTTGAAGTGAAGGGGTACGTGCAAAGTATTCAATGAATACCGGGGAATTGGGCAAGTATTACTTCACTTCCTCTTAGTTCAAGCTATTCCTTAGCAATTGGTCATCTTCCACTGCCCGAGGCCTCCAGAAAGAAGGTGTTCTTTTGCATTGCACTTCTTCATGTCTTGGTTCACCGTAGTTCTGAATAAGTCAGATTGTTGATCGAGAAAGCACCGCCCAAAGGTGCTCATTGAGCCGGTCCCCGGTGGCTAAAATCATCTCAAAGCTGAAGTAAAGAAAAAAGCCAAGTTATTGCAAAACTGCGGAATTTTATTCTATAAGGTAGGGCTTTAGTTTTTCACTAGAAGCTAAGCCTAGAGTTGATCGACAGGTTAACCCCCAAAATGAGTTGATCGACCCGTTACCCCCTGTAATTGACCCCTAAGCTCGGGGGAATCATAAACTATTGTATCTTTTATAAAACATCACTCTCCCTTGATTTCCACAATAATGTTTGCTTATGAAACCTTTTTTCACGTGGTTCTGGTCTCTTTTCGATTGATTTACAAAGGGGAACAAAAAGAAAAGCCCAATATACCAAAAGTCAAAAGGGGAAATCCCTTGATCAGGTCTTGAATGAGACCGAATGTAAGGAGACCCCCCTAATGAAAAAAGGGCTAAAAAAAGAAGGAATTTCATATATAAAGATATGGGTTTCTTGGTTTAGATCAAAATGGAATCCTTGAAAACCAGGGCTGGAGTATTAGACTTGTTCTGCTTCGATAGAGGAACTGTAACCGTAAGTGGAATAACAATCATTCGACCGATTGCTCTTATCCTTCCTTCGCTGACACAGAAGAGAGAGAGCACTCCCCAAGCCAAGGTGCCAAAGAGAAGATGCACAAGCTAGTCTATCAGAAGGAGAAAGCGAGGGAGTGAGATTTTAGGTTTCATTAGGGTAGACTGAATACCAAGCCAATCTCAAAACTCAATAGAAAATTTGTTGCATCACGTTCTCATTGGACTATTTTAACCGATTTTTTATGTAGACCCTACGGTACGATTCTTCTTCTCTTATGAAATTTCGAGTTAGATGAACACTGCTCTACTGCATGACAGAGTGATCTTTCCCTCTTATGAAAGCCGGTATCTCACTTTCGAAAGAGATTCTGGATGTGGCGGTGTACACCTAGCTCCATAGCTGGGCTAGTCACTGGCTAGAGGGCGACCGACCTACCAGACCGGAGGCAGCCGAGAATGTTATGTAAAAAGGACCAAGGAGGATCCTATCTGTCAGGAGAAGGAGGATGAGTAGGAGCTAGCTTTAGGGGCAGAATTGAATGAGAGATAAACAATAAGAAAAAGGAGAGCACTTAGACGAGTAAGCAAAAAAGAAAGACCACCAAAAGTAACGACCACTAAGGTAGGCATAGTAATTAGATCTTTTGATCACCAATTTTTTGAAAACAATTTTTTGGGACTTCTGCCTTACACACGGAAGATTGGATTGCCTGAATCACGAGTCTTATATGCTGTGTTACGATCACCTCATATAGATAAAAAGTCTAGAGAGCATTTTTTTATGAAAATCAAGAAAGAATTTTTTGTCATAAAACAGAAAGGCTGAATTGCACAAGAAGTTCTTTCGGTTAAAACACCGTGCGACTCGGAGGACATAAGACTTCTTCGTCAAGCCAAAATGATTTCCGACTGGATGCTCCTACCCCACCATGCCTGGCCCTTTATCTTACCTTAAGAAGAAAGAGGAGGTATGAACCGTGGGACAGAATGCAAGAAGTGTATGATACAACAGATAACCTTATGAAGTGGCAGCAACCCTCTTGATTGATCAACGCGAGTAAACTGTGCTTAGACGTTTCATAAAACCACACCGATCTATGAGAGGAGCTGATAGATGAGTAGGCTTCCCCTTTCGATTCACGGAATGTGATTTGGGACACGATGGGAGTTTGAGTGTCTCGGTAGGAAAGATATCACTGGATTTTATGGCAGAGATCTCTCCATACCAAGAAAGCGAATCACAATGGATTGAAGCCCTCCTTTTCCTTCCAATTAGTGAGATTCTATCTCTTACTTAGGAAATTGTGGTCAAGCCCTCCCTTTATTCCTCAGAATTGAGAGGGCAGCAAGAATGAGAATCAACCTGTATAACATTTGTTCCCATGTAGTCGACATTCCAGGAGCAAAGCTTCCCAGTCGCCTACCCCTTTGTGTGGAAATGCTTTTCATGATCTCCAGCTCTATCCCACCAGCTCGTTCTTTCTTGGGCATCTAGGCGAACTCGCTGGGTTAATTAACTCAATGTAAAGAAAGCTCATTAGGTCAAAACTAAGGGAGTGCTTACTAATAGCGAAAGGTTAACATCTCTCCGCCCTTATTAGTAGTAGCGAACATCAGGTAACTTCGTGCTGTAAAATGACATATTGGTAATGAAAGGCAATGTACTAAGAAATCGCAACTCTACTAGACCTTTATCTGGAAAGAGCTGGAAGAAAGGCGAGAAAGAAAGGTTGCCTACTACTAATAAGGGCAGGTAAGAAAGAGAGGTGAGGTGACTAGCTTAGTAACTTTATTCAATCTAAAAGGTTGGCTCAGTGGGTTGGTTTGGCCACCTTTAAGTGAAGGGGCGCATCCACCAAAGATGGCAGCGGGAAAGACGGGAGCATGAACGAGGTAGCTTATGCTTTTTTTCATCCTAACTACCTGGTTTATAGTAGAATCTGGAGAATATGAACTTCTCGCATTCTTCTTTTTGGTACATTGTTATGAGTAGCTCTGGTGCTCGATCTTAGGTCTGAGTTATGGGTCAAATCATGATAGAGAAGGTTCGGTGGTTGTATAATTCCCAAGCTGAAAGTCGTATACTTTAAAAGTAGATGGACTGATCAAGCGGCCCTTCGTGCGCCAACATACATCCAATGGCATAGAGTGATGCGTCAGTATGAACATGGAACTCCTTATTCCAATCCGGAAATCGAAGGATTAGGGCGGACAACAAACACTCATTTGCATGCTTAAAGGCTTAATCATGTTCCGGTTCCCAAGCCTTATACCTTTCTTCTACAATGATTCCATTCTGGGATTCCACGCTTTGAAAAGTCTTTTTTGATGTGTCTGTAATAGCCTATGTGTCCCAAAAAAGAACGTGCTACGCCCGGCCCCCTTTTTAGTAGATGAGATTAGGATGAGAGGGTTTTCTTTCATTAACATTCAGTGAAGGTGCATAGCTTCTTTGAATGTCCCGCTGATTGACTACTACATCTAGGGATGGGACTGATCCCGGAAGAGAGATCTTTCTTTATGGTTATGAAATCGCTTTGATTGAAAAGCAAGTCGATGATGCCATAAGTCAAACGGGCGGGTGATCCGAGAGTCCTTCACTGCACTCACTGGAGAGAGGGTAACATATCCTATATAGTAGTAAGGTCTTATCCCATTATTAATAGCCGAAGTGTGGGCGAGCTAATTCAGGAAAAAACTTTCACATGTGCATAGGAAGACTAGAATATGTTTAATAAGCCTTAGTCGACCTCCGGAGGACAACAATTTTCTTTTCCAATCTGAGATTCTCTTTTTCATTTTCTCCAGTAGAGGAAGGTTCTCTCTTTTTTCTCTTGAGGGATATACTTGATAAGAATTTTTTATTCCTCTTCAATGATCTGGAATTTCTGCGAGGAGTTCTGTTGGAGAGGAAGCACTGGCTCTTATAGAAATTGACCTTTTGGCTATTACAACATTACAATCAGCTTTTTACTTCTTTCCAGAAAGATTTTCTGCTTCTTAAGATTCCGTTTATGGCTATTATATAATATTAGAACATCATTATCAAAGAGAAAGTAGGAGAGTGCTGGTCATGATCTCGAAGCATGGTAAGATGTTATCATTTTCAATGATACCATTAGCACTTCTTCAGCAAAAATCAACAGGCTAGGTTTGGAACCCTTATCGCAGCCCTCGAGAAGCTGGAAACCATGTGGCACACCAAAGTCTTCATTACATAAACATCCATCTATCAAATTCTGCCATTTCTCACAAAAGCCCATTCGATCCAAAAAGATGTTTTTTCCATATCCTGACTTTCTTTTGACCCCCTCCCTCCTATGTTGTCTTTAGGTTAAAATCCCCTATCACTTAAAGCCACCTCGTGAGCCAAGGAGATCTTCTCTACTTAGTCCTTTAACAAAAGTGCCCCTTTTTCCTTAACTATTTTTATAGGGAGAATCAAACAAATTCTTCGAGCTAGAGAGAATTTTTTAGATTTACAAAGCTCTCCTTCAAATATCCCATAAATAAAGGTAGGTCGGAATTGGTGAAAGAAGGAATTTAGACTTTTGGAATAAGGGCAATGAATTTTTTTTTATTTTTTTTATTTTAATGACCCTTGAGGGGGTTAGGGGCTGAGCAACACCCCCAGGCCTTATCATAAATAAAACAAAAAAAGAAATACAAGGAGGGGGACATAAACCTTACCTCTGATCCTATGGTGGTTCATAAGTTAGCTAGCCTACTAAGGCCGGCCCACTCATCCCCAATACTAGAAAGATAAACCTAGGAATATGCACCTAAGAAGAAAGGACTCCTCTCATTAGAATAATTCTAGGAAAGCATAAATAAGGGAGACTCTCCCCTTACAAAGTAAGAAAAGAGCCTAAATAAAATAGACATATTCATAAAAGCTATATGCAAAGGAACATAGCCTAAAGGAAGATGATATACTAAATAAGTTGGAACAAGTGAAGAGATACCCAAAGCCTAAGAGTATCAGAAACCAAGCTAGAGCTAAGCGGGTTTCTTGATCCTTTTCAACTTCCTTCTCCTGAAATTTTCCCCATTTTGTCTAGAATAAAGTAGCCTCTAGTCTCTTGTGGTAGTTGTTGAAAGCTGTAATAGTGTTGGCAGAAGTCACCATATGGCTATATTTAGAAAGAGTGTCAGCTGGGAAATTTGCTTCTCTGTAAACATGGTTGCACTTAAAACTGTCTAGCAGAGAAATTAGCTCTTGAAGCTCACTAATGTACTCACTAATGCTCCATGGGGGCTTGAAATCATGCTTGAGACATTTGAAAAAAAGTTCTGAATCAACCTCCAATATGACCCTGCTATACCCATGTTGGATACACTAAGTAATACCACATATTGCAGCCTGAATTTCAGCTTGATTGTTGGATCCAACACCTAGAGCGGTAGCAAATGCATAAATAAGGTTGCCTTTACTGTCTCTAAGTATACCTCCTGTCCAATTCTTCCCGGATTCTCTAGTGCACTACCATCAGTATTTAATTTAACCATTGAAGGAGAGGGTTTATACCAATAAATTTGAATAACCTTCAACTCATGTTGACGGTTTTCAATACAGAGCACCAGATCCCTCCAATTAGTAGGCCAAGTAATGTAAGGATAAGTAGTGATCAGAAACATACTTATATCCTTAATAATAGAGAATTTCACTCTTGAAGAACAAGATTTCTTGCCTCTATACTTACTGGCACACCTATTCTTCCACAAGTTCCAACATATAAATATAGGAGTAACTTGAAGAATCAGTTTATGCACTTCATTATGGTGTTTGATAATCCACCACATCATAAGAAGATTTCTCAAAGGTGTAGTCTCATGTTGAATTCCCAAAAAATTAGAAAAGAACCTCCACACATGCTTAGCAAAATGCCCAGACACAAATATATGCTCAATAGTGTCTTGCCCAGGTCTATAACAGCAAAAACAGTCAGCTGGTTCATGACCAAATGAAGTAATCTTCTCATTTGTTGGTAATTTAGCCCTAACAGCTCTTCACAGTAGAAAAAAAGACTTGAAAGGGACATTTTTGTGCCAAATTTTCTGGTTGGACAGTGTCTTGTTCTTCTTTTTTCTCACCAGTTCCCAAGCTGAAGAACAAGAGAAGTTGCCACTAGTGTTGGGTTTCCAAATTTCTTGGTCAGGGGTGCCTTCTTGAAATCTGAAATTGGGGCTGAGGATCTTATTAATGAAAGCTGGAGGGGCATGTTGTGTCACCATGTCCTCATCCCAATTTCCATTGATTAACAACTGAGAAACATTCATGTTGTTGAGCCTAGGAGGGAGATTTTTGTGATAAGCAAGAGGCCCCAC
Organism: Jaltomata sinuosa; assembly: GCA_003996215.1. Lineage (NCBI taxonomy): Eukaryota > Viridiplantae > Streptophyta > Magnoliopsida > Solanales > Solanaceae > Jaltomata > Jaltomata sinuosa. Next base: position 247,082 of record QJPP01001038.1, on the reverse strand, counting down.
TCCTAACCAATCATCCCACCAAAAACTGCAGGTACCAGAATTTAAAGACCACTGAATATGAGCCTCATCAATGACTTTGTTTTTCATCATATGCTTCCAAACAAGAGACTGCCATGTATCCTATTTATTGGCAACTGGATTGTCCCTTTGGTAATATTTAGCTTTGAGAAAATCTCCCCACAATGATTTTTTGGATCTGAAAAGCCACAATTGTTTATATTGTAGAGACAAACAAACATCCTCCAGTTGTCTCACACCAATTCCACCTTCTTCATAAGGATAGCTAGGGGTTTCCCAGGAAGCCCAATGGTACTTCCTCTTGTCATTGTCCCATCCCCAGAAAAAATCTGTAGTGAGGTTTTGAATTTGTTTGAGGGTAGTTTTGGTAGGAGAGATAACTGCCAGAGTGTGAATAGGAAGAGATTGTAAGACAGATTTAACAAGAGTAACTCTCCCACCATAGCTAAGCATCTTGGATTGCCATCCCTTGATCTTATAAATCACTTTAGAGACCATTCCAGTGAAGTAGATGATCTTTTGAACTCCTATATATAGAGGGCAACCAAGATAAGTTATAGGACTTTCTTTATAGCTGAAACCAGTAATGGTTTTTACTCTATCAATGATGTCTTGAGGAGTTTTAGTAGGGATTATGAAGTTTTGTCAGGGCCATGAAATTGGAATTCAAACTTAGGGCTTAACTGCGCCTTCAGCAAAGAAATTGTGAACCGCCCTGACCAAGTCGTCAACAAAAATATTCCAACAGTGATAATAAAAAAGACATGGGAGTCAAAAAATTGAAAGGATAGGGGAGTCACAGCCCCCAACGAAGGGAGTGGTTACGTTCACTATGTCCCCTTTATTCCCAACATGCTATGGTGCCCCAGGGCTATCTCTCGAAGATCTTTTATCCAAACCTTCGCATCTCTCTCTTAGAGGATTAACCACACCTTCGCTATCGCAAGAATATAGCGATCGAAGAGCTATGGCTCAGTTGCTTTTCGTATTACACCGTATTGCCCGAAGGGGGCATGCTGCAAGAGCGTAGGTGAGTGATAAGCATAAGAGGCATGCCCGAAGGGCAGTGGCAGCAGTGTGGTTCTCGTTGCTAGATTGAGATCTACAGGGTGGCGGGTACTTCGACTGCCTTGTATCAGGTGAAGAGAAAGGGGTGGTAGGCTTAGTAGGTCTCGAACCTACAATATCACCGTTATGAGCGATACATTTCAACCAATTAAACTATAAGCCCCTACGGATCTCTACATGCAATTCCCTCACTTCGAGAAGAGCGGATGGAAAGAGAAGGCCTTTGTCCTATCTGCTTCTTCCTCTTCCCAGGAATGAAGAATTTTCTAAAAAAAGAGATTTTTGTTTTTTCTTTTTGTTTATAGATTTCTTATTATTATTATATAAATAATTTTAAGCAAGCGGCCCTTTCGCGACTCAAACAGCCGGTACGCTTTCTGGCTCAAACGGGCGAGGGCTTTATATTTACTTGCAATGTCGGCTGTTTGCCTTTAGTTAGAAGTAGAAGTAGAGGGCGCCATTTGCCCCACTCTTCAGAAAAAGTCAAAAAGTATGTATGAAGTAAAAAAAAAGTACATAAGGAGTGAGAAAGAAAACATTGGTTACGGGAACCGAAGGTTAGGCCGACTACTTTAGTAGAGTAAGACCTAAAAAAGTTTATTCCTAACCCTTAACCTTTCTTTCAATGTTGCCAATTCCCAGAATACTAATGTACCCTCTTGTATACAGTTGTCCAACTACTTTCTTCCTCCGACTTCTTTAGCCACTTCCGCATCTATCGTATTCGGGAAAGCTTGCTTCGTGGTGGAGCATTTAGCAATGCCAGCAGCTTGGTGAGGGCTGGCTGTCTGAGGATAGGTTAAGGCAGGGCCTGCTGGGCTTGCTTCTCATGATATTGGGTGAGGGAATCAGAAAGGGTCTCAAAAATTGGGCGGCATGATTTTGGGCACACGGAAAAATGGAAGTGGGTGAAGGGTGCTTGTCAGCTAGAGTTGGGGGTGGGGTCTTCCTACACGGCTGGACACACGGTTATAGACAAAGCTGTGGGGGTTACCACCACAACCTTTCCCGATAGACTTGAAGTTCTTCATAGGCAGGCGGGGTAGAAAATATTCTCTCAAAAAGAGAGAGATCAGAGATTACAGAGGAAGGTATTCGGTTAAAAAAAGATACGGCAGTCAGAACAACATCCGTCCAAAATTGACTAAGGACAGAAGCAAGCTACTAGCCTTAGCAACCGCTTTCCTGCGGACCTTATGTAAAAAAAAGCAGCGAAGAAAACAAGACACTAAGTTGTTGCGCTAACTCACTAGCGCTAGGACACTACGGCTTTTCAGCCTCCTGCAAGTCCCTTCATTCCCTCCGCCTTACATGGACTTAAAAGAATACCTAAGGAGGATTAATGGTTTATTTTCAAAAGGGATTTTATTTACCGTAGCTTTTAGACATCTAACAGCTAAGCCACTAATCATACAGCTAATAAAATAAAGTCGGTCACAACTGAGACAACTCATAAAAGTCATTTCAGGTTCAAGGGCTAAAGCTTCTCTTAGGAGAATCCCTTTGCTACACTCGACTTAAAGGCACCTACGAACTCACTCATAAGAAAACTAATCAAGTAGGTCTTTCAAGTACTGGCGAAGCTTTAATTGAAGACCTTTTAGTTCCCTTTCGTTTGGTCCCCTGGGTACCTTCTCTGCACTTACAGGTAAGCATTTCAAGTAGATAAGATCATAAAAGAAGAAATTGGAAGGAGTACTGCCATTATGCACTATTATTTTAATCTGAAAGTCAATCATTCCTAGCTTAGATATTAAGGTATGGGTCAAAAGGGAGTGTGTTAGTCAAATAGAGGGCACTCACGGGGGTGTAGTCCACGGCTTTAGCCTTAAGCTAGGTTGGGCTGTAGTTCTTGTATTTGGCGAGCCCAAGCTTTAAATAGCGTCGTTTAGTGGCGTGCATGGAGTAGTCGTCTTGTTGCTGGTAGGTGAAACTATGTGAGTTGACAACAATACACCGTGGTAAATGTGAGTCAAGATTTTACTTAGTGATTCGAAGGAGCAATTTGAATTATTGCAGACTGGTTTCCTCCCATATACCCCCGATGATGCCTATTTCCTACCATTGAAGAAAATAGAGAAAACTGTTAATCCCACTCACGTCGTTAACGGATGCCCTACCTGATCCATTTCAAATCCAGTCGGAGGTCTTCGAGCCTTGTAACAAACTAAAGTCCTAAATAAAAGTGACCCCAATCCCTCCCCAGCCTAGGTCAAAGGTCTTCCCGCCCTTTTTTTCAGGGACAGAGTCAAGTTTATTATGGTCAGCAAATCATCCCCGCATCATATCGATAGCGATTCAGATCACCTCCCCAAGCCTGCCTAACCTAATAGTGTGTGAGCAATCAATCGTGACAAGTCGATCGATCCATAATGAAACTGTTGATAGAAGCTGTTTGTCGACCGGTGGACTCATCCTCAATGTCGTTTAGGCTCTCCAGTTAAGTCGGTTGTCTGCTGCCTTTCTTTCCCATGCCCGAGATGGCCTTATGGGTAGAAGCCTCCCACAGAGATGGCCTTGTGGTCAACTTATATTCTGCTTGTTAGAATGTTCGTCTGGATCTCTTCGCGGGTCAACCCACTCAATATCCGAGCGAGGGTAGGCTTTTCATGGAGATTATTGGGAACGAAAATGTGCCTGGGGTTAAGAACAACGAGAAAACTGCCTTCTGTCTGTTTCCATGGAATGTATAGGTAGGGATTGTTTTATGCTTGGAAAGCCCGTTCCGCGCTCTCTATCCTCTTTTTTTGGCCATGAAATGCTTTTTATCGTGTTCGCCTTCGCTCCGCACCTTCCCTTCTACACGGAAGGATCATGGGGTTCTCCCAACATACATATCTGGGGGTGCAACGGCTTAGTAGGCAAAGATCGGAACGGGCGGATCCCAGGTCGATTTCCTGATCTATTCGTTTCAGCCTTAGAGGATTGAGTTTTTCGAGAGCACCGCACCGCGATTGAATGGCGGATTTCAACGATGAAGAGAAAAGTCTAGTTCTCTTTTCATTTGAAACAGGAATGGATGTCTTATTGAGAGTGATTATGGAAGAACCTTTTCATAGAGGAGAGCGATAGGCCTGGTTAAAGAGCAAGCTTGAAAATAAATGCAGAGGTCATTCATAGCAGAAAAAGCGCTCACTCACTCGTATCTGAAAAGGCAGGCGGGGGGCTCTCTATCCTGAAGATAATATTTTTTTCGTTCTTAAAAGCCTTCTTTCATAGATAATCAGTAGTATTCCTCTCGCTAGCTATTCTGAGTAAGAGAGGGAGGACCTAATGTGACTACTATTAGACCTCCAACCCCGAGAGACTCTACAATCATTATGAGCGGATAACCCTTTCCCTTCCCTTCTATAGAGAGGTTGCCCCTTTCTCCCCAGGTAGTTCACTCAATCCCAGTGCCAACCATTTCTATATACTTTTGAAAAAAGAGAGGTAGAGCTAGGAGCTCAATATTGGAAGAGAGCCCTCTCTTTTCTTGGGGAAATCGAGTTAGCTGGGCTGGTTCCCTGTCCCCGATATGTAACGAAAAGATTGATTGACTTACCACATTCATTCATGAAAGAACTTGCCTCTCTCTGGTGGGCCTTTACCTTTCAAATAGAAGAGAGGTAGTCGCAGCAGGAGAAACACCCCTAAACCCCTGAGATCACTCGACCCCGACCGGTCAATCTCTTGTCATTGCTATCTCGTGCGCGAAGGGTTGCTCATGCTTCCCAAACATCATGAATTTTTAGGTCATTAGTCAAGAGCTCCCTGGATAGGAAAATAGGGGTGACTTCACATTGTTTCCTGACACGCCTATCTTTGTTTTACGGAAATCATCTCCCTGTTCAGGTGGATGCCGCACCTTGCACTTGTGAATGAGTGTGATATATACCTCTTTGCTCAGCATGTGACTGTGTACCCCGATAATGGAAGTTGCATGTCTTCGCCCACTCCCAGTTCATGGTTGAATCCATTGAATGCATTGGTAAAGCACGGGACGCCGAAAAACGGAGGTTTCCGCTAGGCGAAGGAGCTCACAAAATATCCTAACTCTCTATGGGCAAGAAGCAAGGGTGCAGCTGCTGCTCGAAAGCCGGTCTTACCTTCTATTATATTAGTAAAGGGCCTTTAGACTTGACTAATAAGATATATATGGCTTTTCCCTTTACTAGTAAGAGGCAAAGATCATCAGCCTTTAGTTATCTATCTCGCTACCTACTCCTTTTGCAAAAAGGTATTGGGGATAAGATCAGACTCGAGAAATAGTCTACTTGAAGGATGCAGGGAGGACTATGCTCTGCAGGTGGGCATCACTATTTATCATGTCAAGATGGAATTCTGGTTTGTTTTTGAAGGTGATCAAAAAGATTCGACAAAAACCGAGCATACATTCGAGAGAGAGAAGATTAGTTCGTGTCTGGGTCAAGGGGACGGGTGACCTGAACCCTCTTCCTCCGGTAAGAGCTATCTAACCTTTGTTGTCTTGCTATAACCTAGTCTTACTCTCTCTTACCTCCCTGCCTGTTTTCCTTTCTTTCTTTTTTGAGAATATCTGCCCTGCTGCATCTGTTCTCATTCGGGCCCCGGGAATCCCTTGCTTTTGGATAAGGTCTTTATTTACCTTTTTTCATTCCCCCCCTCAAAACAAAAAATTCACAAACACTAATAGAACGGCACGAAAGCAAAACCATAACAGATATACTTACCGATAAGAGAGAGCAAGACTGACCTACCCAAGAGAGAAAATGCAAGAGTGACTCCCCCTATCACAACAAGGCCGGAAGAAAAGAATTTACCACGACCTTATTTACCAAGCTCGGGACTAGAGGAGCATTTTAGGAATTTGAGGTATCGCTTGTAATAAGGATGAAGTCTCATTCATATAGTAATGTCCCTAGCTTGAGCCCTATTTGAGACTAAGGCAGGTTTGGAACTCTCTCCTATCACCTTTATCAAATCCCTAGCTCTCTTCCTTAGTGCAACTGCCCTATTCCTACCATGGGAATATCTATCTTTCTTGTTTCTTTCATATCTATAGTTTAGGATATAAAAGCAGACGGTCTCGTATATGAAGAAAGAGATTGTTGATGTTAGTAGACTAATCTATTCATTGGTAGGGCATTTTTTCCTGTGATCGCCTTTCCTACCAAAAAGTTAACCCAACAAAATTCGGGTTTCTTCTAGACTAGATCTTTGGGATTTTTTTAGGGTTCATACATGCATTAATCCAGTTGAAGAACCTACTCCAGAGCGACTACTCCGCCTAGCCTATCTTCCTGCCTGCCCCCAGTTCTCTATGCTCAGTTCCATAATCAATCCCAGATCCATCTATTTGAGGGACGTCCAATTTCGCGCTCATCTAATTGATAGTAGAAGGGTTCAAGAACCAATTTACATCTAGGGCTCATCGAAGCCCTATTCTGTGTATATTCAGGAATAGGGCTATCAAATGGTCGACTGCGAAACCCATCAGGTAAATTGTATACTATTATGATGCCCTCGATCAGCGATCGTTCAACGAACTACTTTTGCAATGTCTGTCAGATGAAGAAGCTCAGCAAGCCTTGCAAGAAGTACATGCTTTACTAATAGGGGCATAGTAATACTTGTTTGCTTGGTTGGTTTTTCTCTCTACCTTCTCACGGTGGGATGGAAACAAGAGAGGTCAACTGTAGTGGAAGCCAAAAGACTCTAAGGAGAGGAGGTGACTTTCGCCTATCTATAAGGACAGTTGGAGTTGACAGTCCTAGTTCTGTTAGAGTAAGAGATTTTGCTGGAATGCCTTCACAACCAGATATTGCATCAAGAGCTTCTGTTGCATCAACTTTTATTGAACACTATACACTTTCGAAAAGAAGGAGCTTTGCCTTCGAGAGGAAAAAAAGGCAATTACTTCACTTTACTCGATCTAATCAGGCTTGATGCTAGGAATAGAAGAAGATCTAATTCACCAATACGCGAAGAAGCAATATATATTTCAAATATCTACTATTATCTTCTCACCTCATTCAGTCTTGATGGCAGATAGTTCAATGTAGTCTCGATTGTTAGTAGTTTGAGAGACAGTTCAAAAGCTTTGCTTTGATTCAATAGGTAAAAGAGAGCAAACATAAGTGCATCATCACTATACTCAAAATGAGACTGTGGTTATTACTCGGATCTAAGGTAAAAACCACGTCTGTGCCTAATACAAAAGGTAACAGTGAACTTCTTCAGTCGAGTTTCAATGCCACCCATACTGGTTACTGGAAAAGCACCCGTTGGTTGTCGGATACAGACAATATCTGTGAGAAGCTTCCTTCTTATCCGAAGCAACGAGAGATGCCAAAATACTGACATTTCCAAGAGCTGAATCGTCAACCGCAACACTGACCTCCCCAGCATTGTTGATGCCAATCCTACCTGTACTATAGGAAGAGAAGGACCTATTACAATGGGGATATAATACTCCACGTGGAACACGAACCGAATCATGGACCATGTCCAGACCCGGCGATAGGATAGGAGCTGAGTCACCTAACCTCTACCTTACCTTAGGTTATCCTTGTCAGAACCATATATGAGAAAAAGAGGGAATGCCATTCCATTCTTAACATCTTTCGTAACCTTTCTTTCACAGATGGCAGAATTCTAGACCATATAACCTTGCCATCTAAAGCGTCCTACTCTATCGCAGTAAGGGCTTAAGCGATCGAAGTGACCTAACCTGCTTCCATCTAAAAGGGCTCTAAGTCATCTATGTCATCTTTGGAACTCCTAAGTTTACGGGCCTAGCTCAACGAAAAGCAAGCCTTCTTCCTAGTTTTGATTAGGAACGTCCATATAGCATCAGTCAATTTACCATCGGGGAATAGAATGGAGAGGACTAATACTCTATTCGACTATAGGAAGAATCTTTATTAAATAGCATGCCTCCCAAGCGCCGAGGGGCTAACTGTCATATTCTCAATCGGCTTTGCCTTGCTGCATACTTTCGTTTAGTATTCCTTACAGCTATTCTCTAATAACCCAAAAGAAGTGGCGAGGCGGACATTGAGCAGAAAGACTGACTTAAGACTTTATCATTCACACCGACATGCTTTCATAAGCACTTGTTGGCAAGTTCAGAAGAAGGCTTTAATCTCTTTCGGTTCCGGTTCAGTACTGCTTCTCGCTTAGAATCTCTTCCAGCTGAGCTGCACTAACAGGCTTAGGTAAAGTACAGATAATGTGAGTGACTACATGCGAAAGCTTTTTCTTCTTCCTTTCCTTCTGTTGGCAAGTAGCTCTCCTTTTTTCTTGTAGTTCAGGATTCCCTCTCTATGCCCATATCTATTTAGTCAAAAGTCTAGTTCAATCGCTCTGAGGAAGTACTCTAACTTGAATCAGTATCTCTAATAGGGCGATATCAGGCCTTCTATACAATATAGATCTTCTGTTTATGGTAAGCGGTCTGCCTTTCCCCTTACTAGATCAAATAGGGAAATTAAAAAAAGTACAGGGAAGGAAACCTTATTCGATGACCACTCCTCTTTCTGAATAGAGATAGGGTCGCCTATCAATCGACAGCTGCTGCGGCTGGTGGAATAAATCTACCCGGAGCTTCCGCTGGTTTTCATATAGAAACTCCAATTTCTCTTTCTGCTCGTTGGGAGAACTCTCAATGGATTGGTTTTCGAGAGTCGAGGTGGAAGTAGATGGGGACTGGGGTGAATAAAAAACCTCCTTATCGGAATTGGTCTCGTATGATGCATGGACGATGAGGGAGGTTCTAGAAGGAGAAGAAGTGGACGGAGACTCCGAGGGTTAGGGGATAGGTTTGGTCGAGAATTTCATTACCTAAGTACGCCACTATTGCCACTAAAAGGGTCATATCTTGTTGAAGAGGAAGTGAAAGGAGCGAGACCTGGCGGAGTAGGTACAGAAGGGGAGGCCTCTTCAGAGGTAGTTAAAACCCTTTATTTCAGGGAGGCAAGATAGGATCTTTCTTTTAGGATAGGACCACATACCCTAATTGAGACCCGGAGGGAGGCTGGATCTACTCTAAAGTAGAGTAGCTGTACTTGCCTTTTTCTTAGAGTGCATTGAGGAAAAAGTGGAACTCAGATGAGAACGTAGTCTTGTTGCATCTCCTGAAGGTGAAGGGGCTAACCTATCAAACAAATAAGTTGGATCCTCTGGAGTTAGATCGGCTGGAGTAGCTACTTACCTTACTGGTGTCCGAAGAAGTCTATTGGTACAAATGTCATATGAGATGTGAAAGCGATTTCCAACTTAAAGACTACTAGTTGAAGTAGAGCCGACTCTAACATTCAATCAGAGAGGTCAGTGCTGGGAATGCAAAGAATGGAATGTTTGTTCTAAAGAAGAATATTGCTTTATTATTCTTTTCAGGAGCAAGCCATAAGGACTCTGTAGATCGCGAGAATGCATGTTCTGATGCTTGCACGGGCTCATCTGTTTCCAACAATCCAACAAAGTGAGTTTCACAGAAGGGAGGTTAGCGAGATCCCAACTCTGAGGAAAGAAAATAAGCTCGACCATGAAAAGGCAAGTCGGGTTTCACCACATATGTATGGTACCTGGCACCACGCAAATGTGAACTCCCATGGCTTTCTTGGAAAAGAGGTGTGTATCCCTCTCTTTCTATTAGGTCCTGTAGTTATAGGCATTTAGGATAATCTATGTATCTTTAAAGGATCGTTAGAAGTCTTATCCTCTATCTTTTATCACACAACATCGGTTTGAATGCCTCTATTGTTATCTCCGGATGCTAGTTCTCATCCGTTGTTCTCTCTTAACGTCCGGTCTTCAAAATCCTATCTTTGAGGAAGTCCCCCCAACTTGTATTTAGGGGGCTCACTTGCCCAATGGATGTTCCAATTACTAAGCTGACTACAATTCCTGCCCTGGTAGCTCTTCAAGTGAGTTTTCTTTGCCTTCCCTCCATGACTAAAGTGAGTAATGGGATAAGGTTCTCCCTCCCCTCCTAGTAGTTCTGGATCGAGAGATCCAGGGCGCCTTTCCTTCGCTCTATTCCCAGGTCCTGGGCTAAGCTGATCTTCAAAGTCGAGCTTTCTTCCTAAAGCCAAAGTTCGGCCTCTTCCAAGTACTTTCCTTTCCTGCATTCCTTCCTAAAGGCAAGACTGGTGGGTTAAGTTGCTACCTGTTTCCTCTGTACCGAGCTAAAATAAAGAATGATAAAACCTGTGGCCAGGCATATATAGAGGCATTCCTCGGGTGATTTCATGCTTCTTCTTTGTCCTGTGGATTCCCTACCCAAAGGGAAGGGGTACGGGACATAGGGACTCCAGCCAAGGCCTTTTTTTTATTCTATTGTGCCTATCTATGTGGCTCCCGACTCTAGTTCTATCATTTGATACTCGATCTGGCTAGATGCCCTTCCCTATGGAGGTTCTGTGTAGGATTTAAATTTGAGATTCTATTAAAACAAATAAGACTCTAGGTATAGCGTTGCGTCTGCATCGTATTACTTTTTCTGTTTAGTACAACTCTAACTTAAAAATACAGTTATTGAGCTTCCCCTGCCTACGGGAAGGGGTCTCCCCCTATCAACTATCTTATTCAACAACAGAGTCTTTGAAATTCAAAGTCTTAGTTCATAGGTTGCTCTAGATAATGAGAAAGGAGAGTAGCCCGGAGTGCAGATTAAGGGAGCACCTGGTGTGCTTCTTTATGAAAGATTCACTGGGCAGAAGTCCAATTGAGTATAGTGTGTGCCACCTCTTTGCCGATGGATAAGCGAACCGTACCAAGCCTGCCACTTCCTAACCTGAACTTCCAAATCTATCTGATTAGCCCGTGGGCTGAATTGGTCCTTTAGGTTGGATTGATCCCTGTACCCCTTCTCCCTCGGTTAGTATTCGGATAGTGTTCACACAGCCGTCCTTTCTCTTTTCTCTTTTGATTGGTGTTCCCTATACTCCCATTCTCCTTTTGGTGGAATTCTGTCTCACCTCCAATTAGCTTTTGGCCTCTATTCCGGAGGTCGGGGTTCATTTTATAAGCGTAAGCTATATAAAGAGAACCATTTTATGACTATGAAGGGTAAGCGAAAAAAGAAAGTTCCTTGACCCGATTCTCTATTCAATTCCACAATCAACTCCACAAATTGAATATCTTATTTATTATAAGTCTACAGAAAGAAAGGCAAGCAGTAGGCCTGGTTCACCAGGTTCTACCACTGCAGGGCCCAATCATAGTCAAAAGTGGAATAAAGGGGATTTGCAAGAAAAAGTCGAATAGACTGACCTACAAGAAAAAGTCTTGGAAGAGTGAGCACAAGAAAGGTTATTTCTTTTAATAAACAAGTCTATTTTCAAACTCACTTAAGACTGTTCGTGATCCCCACGTCACTCCTATTCCATTCCTTTCGACTCACAATCACAATAGTCGTACAGTCAAATAGTTGAGTTAGACGGGGGACAACGGTCGAACTATCAAAGAGGTCCGCTACCAAATAATTAGGAGTTATAACATTCATAAAAGAAAGAAAAAACCAATATAGGAACTTCAACTTAGAAAGAAGAAGAATAAGAAGAATTGCTTAAGTAAGGTAGTCGTTTCTTTTTTTTGGTATACCGTTCTGCGAGCAGAGCGAATGAAAATAATTTTTTCCGCATTTCACATGGATTGATTTATTTCTGAACACGTCACTACACTGGCAGTCAGACTCTTTCTTTCGATAGCTATTTTCGGTTCTTTTAAAGCAGGCCAACTTTTCGAATGAAGTACTATGGCTACGGGAATACATGGCTTGGCTCTCGTAAAACTAAAACAAAAGACGGAGTCAAAACTAGAGACACTTTGGAAGCAGTATAGAGATACGAATGGAACTCTTCAATTACAATTACCGGAAGGACTCCGTTTCAAAGATGTAGTTGAACGTTCCTTTATTATAGAAGAAGATCTCAAAGAACAATTTCTCGGGCTAAACAGAATCTATTTGGATCTCATTAGTAATGGCACTGACAGTAGCTACTTTGTTTACATTCTGTATACGTATGGCCATATTGTAGGTAGGTTGTTAGGAATTTATGATGTAGGCGCTTGCAGCCGCTTGTCAAAGAGTGCTTCACTATGGCAGATTCTACCATAGAAGGACAAAACAAAATTAGGTCAGAGGGTGGAATAAAGCGGGGTAAGGGGGAGGGCGGCTCTTCTTACCAATCTTGTTGTAGTAGAAGAATTTATAGGGTCTTTAGATACTCGACTGAAAGGAACGAAGTAACTCGACCAACGGGGGAGAAAGAGACATTCATCTGTATTGTCAGAATAGATCAACGAAGGTATATCATGCCACTGAGGGTGATGAGAGCGCGTCGTACTATGTGGAGAAAGGCAAGATAGCTCTACCCATTCCATCCAGTCGAGCCCCAACCCTCAACCCGTATTCAAGAATGCTCATATATAGGAATCACCCATGTTTTTCTTTGGCTATACAGACAGTAGATAGTTGCAACTATACGTAAGCTGATTTCGCACATCAGATAACCGAAAGAGGTCTGAATTCGTGTAACTCAGGAAATGGGACAAAACCATTTTGGAATAAAGTGAGACTTCCTTCTTTTTGAAAAAATTTCCTTATTCTAGGTTATTTGGTATTGCCTTCTTTTTATTGGTACTGTCTTCTCAATGTCTTGAAAGATATCGAGGATTTAGACCGGGATGCCCTGTGTAGGCGGTTTGAAAAGCTATCAATTGATAGTAATAGTGCAGTTGATGATGGCGCAGAGTCAAGTAGTGTTCCTTCTCTTAATAGAGCATTGAGAATATTCAATCCGTGGTGGGATGGTATCATACAGGATCATGAGATGTAGCGATATCTCTCCTCAGTCTATGGTCTCGATTGTAGGTGGGAAAATGAATGCTACTATTACTCTTTTTCAGCTTGAGAACCAATGAAAGCTGTGAAAAGAACCCTATTTAGGGAGTGCAATAGAGAACCCATTTTTTTTGCTTATGTAATACTCTAGCATCAACATTTTCCTCCAACGAACGCTTTAAAGGAGCCCTTATTTATTTCCAGGGAACCGTTCCGTCTTATTGCAATGACCAAGCCTAAGACACGGTAGAGTGGATCAACTGCTTTAGTAGCTGGGCACTTCACTCTTCACTGCATAGCATCCAACTAATATATTATGCTTTGTTCCTCGCTTTCTTTACTGGTGTGTCTAGGTGAGCCTGAAATAGTATGGGTTTCGGAGAATTTAAGGGTGAATTGTCTAAGTAAGCTAGGTCAATGCCAATTGAATCTATATGCTAAGTTGGCCCTCCTTTTCCTTTTTTAAGGCTATGTAAAATACGGTGAGCTGAGGTGCTAGAGTGTTCCTTGAAAAAAGGGTTGGCAACTCAAGTACGATTGATGGGCTTAAGTCCAATCTGTCTAGCCTCGATTACGCGCTTATTCATCCAACTAAACATCCTTAAATATCAACCACCGGAACAAGAACTAAATAAATCCCCTTAATCAGATAAAGCTATTTTCTCCCTAACCCCAGCCGAAAGATCAGCCTCAGAAAGAAAGTTCTCGGCTCTTAAAGGCACACCAAACTTTGGTTTAAAAGCTAATGTGTTTTCATCCCTTTCTTCGGAAACCTATGAAAGAGGAAATTCTTAACCCCTACCCCTATAGGAATCCCCCTCTAGAGGGACCTCAACGTACGCTTACGCAAAAGGATCCTTCTAACCCCGATCCTTAGAACTAATTGTCAGGGGTCCCCTGCCATTGATCCACTCTGCCCCGACAAACTGTGCTATATCAGAGTTGGCTGGAACTAGGGAATCTTTCCACAAATGGCACCAGAGAAGATTTATTCTTCATGAAAAGCGCGCCTCATCAAGCCGTATAAATTGTTGAAAGAATGAACAGGGGATAAAAAGTCAATTTTCATCTTTTTCTGCTAAAAACCTTGCTTACTCTCCTTTTCCCTTTCTAGGCACCCGACTTACTAAGGGATTTTCTTCACTCATATCATATCCTGAAATGCCTTTACTAACTTATCGTATAATGTAAGAAAGCTTTTGAAGTCTTGATAGACCCTCTAGCATTTGAATATTTTCTTGAAGAAGCCTAAATATGCAATAGTTTTAGTCTTTAGAATCAAACAAGTATCAACCTTCTGCTGAGGAATCATTCGGCGGGTTATATCAAAAGAATATATTTTGACTTTTTTGTTGATAAGGTGACACCCGGATTTGAACTGGGGAAAAAAGGATTTGCAGTCCTCTGCCTTACCACTCGGCCATGTCGCCAAAATGCTACAAATACAGAATAGGTGAAAACCTTTCCCGGATTACTGAACTGCTTTTTTATTGTACTTGCGCCTTGAGTTCTGTTTTCCTTAATTGTTCTTCACTTTTGATTATGATTGGATTTGATTCATCCTTTCAATTTCGATTGATTCTATCTCAAAATTCATAATATTTCTCTTACCCCCTTTCTATTTAAATCTATTTAAAAAGAAAATGTGGATATTGGAACAATTCACTATTGACTTAGAATGCATGAATGATTATTTCTCCAAATTGGATTTTCCTAATGAACTTGCTTTATATAAGAGCAATTGAGGAAGCGAAGCAGACGAAAATGAACATGTTCTATGAATTGTTGATAGGTGCACCATCCTCCAATCCAATCTACCCTATAGATAGAATAGAAAGCTAAAAATCTTTTTTTTTCTGAACCTTGATTTAGTTGTTCTAATTGTCAGAGTTTAGAGTGTAAGGTGTCTAATTTTCTAGTTCGATTGAATAGGGAATTGGTCGTTGTTCATTCCAGAATGGTCACCCAAAAAATGAATAAACAACGACATCAATGATGTGGAACTCGAGTAGGCTTGTGGCATACCTCTGCCCTAAGCTAACAACTTTCTTATGATATTAATAGTTGGATGAAAAGAAAGCTCTTTCTATCAACGCAGGGGAAGATTTTACCTTTTGACAGCAGTTGAATGGGTTTAGCTTAGAATTGAACTCAGTGGCGTCGAATTCGCTTAGATCTAGAAAGCGCCTTTTTGATTCGCACAAGCGGAAAAACTGCTTTTCGAAACCTTATCTAAAACGCCAATCTTCCATTATGCTACTCATACGTGCCTTCAGCCAAGTCTTCTTCATCTGCACCTGCAACCACTACTGAGACTGCTACTTCTACCTTGCTTTGGCTATCTTTTTACTTATAGGGCAATTAGGCTTAAAAGAGCTCATCAAACAAGTGCGCCAAAAAAAAGTGGGAGGTGGTCTCGTATTCTTAATAGGAGCACGCCTGCTTTTAGCTCGTAGTTTCACTCTTGCTTTTCTTCAGCTTCTTGGATGAGAGAGGACTCAGAGCAGAGACAAGAACCCTCCAAACAAATAGGAAGGGGAGAGATCCTTACCAATATATTCTAGATTCGGCTTAAAAGACAAAGCAAAAAGAATCTCAACTATTTATACAAATACAGATATCGGTTCCCGCTAGAGATGACACTTCCAACCGGAACCAGGGACAAATGAACCAATTATTTTCACAGATCTGCTTAAATAAAAAAGCCGATTTGAGATCGTTTATCCAGGAAAGGAAAAATCTATCGCAAACCTTCAACTCGTGATTGAACTAAGAATAAAATAAGGTTTTTCTCACTACACGAGTAAGAAGTGACTAGCCGTTTGCAGTTGAAACAATAAGGAGCTTAGATGGAGGACGAAGAGAAGAAAGAAGTGAAGAATCACTAGTCATCTTCTTCGATGCACCCTATCTCTGTCTTTCTTTGTTTGTCTATTCTAATATGTTATCCCAAAGCCTTCCATTTGCCTTTCCCTGTAGGAATTCCTTTTTCATTAGTTGTTCTGTTGAATGTAGTCCTCTTGAGTTGAGCTCTCTTTGAGGGAGGATTACATACACGATTGCTTTCATTTTTGCTCTAGCAGAAAGTGGGAGGTTCCTTACCTCACAAAAAAGGGGGTTTACCCAGATCATCTCCTTAGCCCAGGTCTGTCGAGCCTCAATGAACTGCTAATATAGGGTAGCCACTTGAACTCATAGCTGTGGTAACTGCGCCGTTCGCTCATTGACTATTCATTACCTGAATACTCAAATGAATAGCCATAGCTGCTAAGAACAAGAAATGATCACCTTTCATCCCTGATATGATAGTAGTATGCCGAGACAAAGCTTCCAGGGTCTCATCCCAAGATGAGAGGTTCTTTTTTGCTTTTAATCTTGATGGGAAAGTAGGATCTTCTTTCTATATTGATAAATAGAAGTAGCCCAATATGCGGGAAGTCATCTACGCTCAGCTGAGATAATTCTTGTAAAGACGAGGGCTTAGAGAGTCGGGGTTGGTCATGTCCAGTCATTTGACTAGAAACTTGAATTTCCTAACTAAGAAGGTAAGCCAGCTATCCCAACCATTGACATAGGAGTGAAGGCTTCGAGTTCGACTGATTCAGCAGTTGATCTAGTTGTTTCCGCTTTTGCTTTTCCATTTGCTTCCACGACGAAAGGCCTAGTAGATAGATCTATTGGATTCTACCTCCCAACAGATGTCGCAAGAGGAATTAGCCACGTGGTAAACCTAAAAATAAGGGATCGGACCACAAGATAGCAAATACCAAAAAGGGGAAGAAAGGTAAAGAGTATGATGGGATCGAGAAAGCTGTTCCAAAGAAGTACACATCAGTAGAATGGGATTGATGCATAGGCTGCAAGTCAAGGGAAAGGATAGGAAGAAAAGTAGCCCTTTGACACATAGATCACCTAGTGCCAAGCTTAGGAGAATTCTTCTTCCAAGTCAAGTGACTCCTACCCTCTCTGGCTCACTGACTAGCTAGCTTGCCTAAAGCTCTGATATGATGGAAGCACTTTTTATGCTGTCTTGAGATGCTACTACTTAAAATGCTTTAAATGTAGTAGGACTATAACAACACTCTCCATTTCGTAATAGAAGAAAGTGTAGAAAAGAAAGGTTTTGATTCGACCCCTCGCTATCGCCTTTGGCTCGAGCTACTTTTGCTTTCTGGGTCAGGACAACAGATAGCTTGCTGCCCAAGTCTACCTCCCAAAAGCAAGCCATCTCTTACTTCCTCTACCCGGGGGGATCCCTTATCCTTGTTGAGTACTCATGTATTCCCCCCTTCTCGATTGGAACAATTGTTAGGTTTCCCTCCGCCCCATCCATCTTGGACGTGACTTTTTTATTCCCTAATCCCATTAAACGCGAAATTGGTCGTGGGACAATCTTCTTTTTTAGCTCCCGCTTCCTTTTTCATCTCCTTGATAAGCTCAAATTGGTTGTCACATTGAAATCCGCAACTCTTTGTCCATCCCCGTGATCGTTTTATATTTGAAAGAATAAGTTCCTCCCTTCTTTCGTCCAGGGATGATTTGCCTCAGGAGCCAGAAGCATCAGAGTGGGGGGCTTCAGCGGAAGACGAGGAGGCATTGGGTATGTTTGGATTCGCTACAGGTGGTACCTCCAAACTTTATGCTTTTGAGATACGTATTCATTGCTATTATGATAAATGAAAAGAAAGAAATAGGGATTAGGGAATCAGGAACATTTCATTTCACTATGTTCAACTCATTTCGTTGATAAACGAAGTAACGAAACATAGGGAATAAGGAACATTTCATTTATCAACTCATTCCCATAAAAGCACTAACATAATGAATCTACAAAACAAAGGGATGAAATACATAATAACATAATATATGTAGGATATCAACAACAAAGAAAGAAATCGACCCCAACTTCTTGCGAATCCTCGAACTATAAATCAATAGAGAGACCGTGCATCAAGCTACTATCATTTCTTTCCCCGGGAAAGATATATTTATACTAATATACTAAAGTAATTCAATCCCTCACATCTGATTCCAAGAAACTGCTTGGACGTCTTTGGACATGCTTGCTTGAGCGGATATGCGAACAACAAATATGATCACAGTAGCAGTTACTTCTTCCAGAAAGTAAGCCGACCCTTTGGCTCCCTTCCGACTGTCTTGCCCAGAATTATACAGTAATAAAGTATTAATCCACCCAATTGCTTAAGAACCCAAGCCATAGGAAAGGACTCAACTAAGGGAATAGCTCCAACATTCCTTCTTGTCTCGCTCGCTTAGGCTTTCTTCCCTTTTTTCTCGACTAGTTGTCTCATGCAATGGGAAAATGAGTTGATATCCTGCCCCTTTCTTTTGGGGACCTAGTTGCTTTCTCCAAGTGAGTTTAATAGCGGAGCGGACATTTCTTGTCCATCAAGACTAGCTTCGGGTTTATCTATCTACGCCATAGAGAGAGATCGACGTTCCCCATAAAAGAAAATATTCATGCTTAGATGAACTTCTCGATGCACAGTCGGGGCTGGCTTCTCTGATTGCAACAATCGCTCTATTCCCTTAAGTAGGGAAGACTTCAAAACAGGTCCTACATGGATGCCCGGCTGCTTCAACAATTCTTTGAAATGCTCTAGTTATCCGGCAGCCTTCTAAACTCATCCATTCAAAAGGGTTGTAGAAAGAGAACCCGACTACCTATTTCATTCGACGCCCGCCCGATTGGCTTGAAACTTTCATCTCCTGATGTCCGAAAAGGTGTTCTATTACATTCTTTTATTTTCTTTTAGATATCCTCGTGTGATACCTTCTCAGCAAAGGGCTTTCTTTGGCAATGAAATGAGTTTCTCTATACGTATCTTTTCATTACATATAGAATACGACATTTGAAGTGAACGAATGGAAGGAGTTTCACTGAAAGATACGTAGGTTTGAGTGATACGTATCTCAAATATGAGTTGAACTATTCCCTATGTCTTTCTTTTCATTACACTTATCAACTCATTTCAAGTGAAACTCATTCGGCTGCATCGCGTATTGCCCGAAGGGCAGCGGCAGCAGTGTGGTTTTGCTAGATTTAGATCTTGGGTACTTTGACTGAGCCACCGGAGGTGAAAAGGTAGGCTTAGTAGGGCTCAAACCTACAATATCACCGTTATGAGCGATACGTTTCAACCTATTAAACTATAAGCCCCTATGCTCCTAAATCTCTTTCTTTATTCAATAAAGAGTTGGATGAAAAGAGCGCTCCTAAAAGCAACATTAAACAACTATGCGATATACCGGAATCCCCTATTAGAACTCTGTCAAGCCCTCGCTAAGAGGTAGAATTGGCTACAAGCATCTTACTTCTTCTCATAGCTATAGCTAAGGATGTATCATTATTTGTCTTCCGTCTACGGCTTGGAGAAGTAGTTTTAGGATGAGGTTAGACCCCGAGCTTGCTGACATGAGAAAAGCGGTGTGAATGCTAGCTCCATAGTAAGGAATAGCCTTAGGCCCTCATTTGCACGGATCACAATTTGGTTCATGAATCTTATCAAGTACATCAACACGTGTTGGGACACATGATGAAGACAAGATACTTTGTAGGAAAAAGTCACCTTCCTTCCTCAAGTAGCAATCCCAGTTTGATCCACACCACCATTAAGACCAAAGATATTAGAATTCGAGCCATTGCATAAATTAACTAACTCATCTTCATATTTAACAAACAAAGGTGGGGTGTCATACAAAGGATCACAATTATCATCAATTTCATAAGGATAATCACTAGTTGGGTTTTTCAAACCATCAAACAAATCAATGTTAGCTTTATCCCAAGGATCATCGCTTTTGAAAAGTGATAGGCCGATGTCTTCAAGTGGGTAGTTAGTACAATCTTCACCCACATCTTGCTTGTCATCTTGACCAAGCTTCACCTCACAAGTAAGAGGTCCACAGTCCCTTAAGAAGGAAGTTCCTTCCTCAGAAAAGGTGTCATCATCCCATAGTGGATTACAAAATAACTTGTAGCCTCCAAGAGTAGCTACACTTTCAACATTATAAGAGCTACCACTATGCACACTTTTAATAGTCATGTCATCATTAAATAAGATATTATCCTTAACAACATATTCCATCACATGAGTTCTTTGAGAGACACAAGTAATGAAATCACTAATCAAGGAATCATTACCTAGAAGCAAGGAACCTACATGACTATTCACATAATCAACTACATCAACATCATCACTAAATTGAGGTTCATTTAGCACATCACAAAATTCCTCATTTAATGGACAAGTATCACAAGAAAGTTGATCACCACAATTTGCAACACACAAGAAAGAGCTATTAAGCTCACCACATGGTAAAGGCTCATTAAGATCATACAAAGATAAACTATCACTCATACTCAATTGGCTATTATCCACATAATGATCCATCAAGTTTAATAAAGTGAAAGAGTTAGCTTTGTTACCTTGTAGCTCATAGGAAGAATTGCCTTCACCTTGGTTATCAACATTTAAGTACAATTGCTCTCTTTGGAAGCTTTCAACTACCTTATGATGCTCCACATTTTGAGGTTCCACAGTAAGTTCGCTTTCAAGAATACCTGCACAAGTATCAAGACAACTAGAGAAACAAGAAATTTTACATGAGATAAGATAAGGTTGTGACAACCCTCTCACATCACTCCACACAACCTCTCTTTTTTTCACTCTAGAGTTGTCACTTATCATACCCTTACTCCTCTCAATCTTTTGTCTCTCAATTTCATTGGAGTTAGGACAAGTGCCAAGTATCCCTTGCAAAGGGTTAGATGATCCCTTCACTTCAAGCTTCCATTTTGGTACATAAAGAGTGGATGTGTTTTTCTTCTCTAGGAAATATTAGTGGAAAGAGAAGTTCCCCTTTGCGATCCATGATATACTTGTACCAATCCTATGCATGTGGAATCCGATGACTTGGGAACCAAGGATTTACCAAACATATGTGACAAGTATCCGTGGGAGCTATATCACATAAAACCACTTTCTTGATATTTCCCAAGTGAAATAGGTACTTTCACCCTTTTATTAACATGATACCCTTTTTGAGTAACAAAGGAGTCTCACTTCGGCCACAAAGGTATCCCAAACAATTCAACCAATTGAGGGGTTATAAAGTTAGAAACACTATGATCATCAAGTATAAGATCAAACCCCTTAGTACGATAAACATTCACTTTTGTTTCAAGACTTCGCCTCTTCGGGTCTTGCCTATCTTGAAACATCAACTTGTGTCTACTTCCTCTAATACCATTTCTATATCGTGTACAAGACACATTGGTATTAGGATAAGAATCGCACATTATCATATTTCGAGAAGTAGGAAATGTACTCCTTCTATAGCCCATACGATATCTTCAAATTGGTACCAACCATACATCAATACCTTCTCTTTTAGGATAGAAAGTCGCACAAGATGAGGAAGGACATTCAACCTCACAACTTCCATTTTCATAAAGATTTCCCTCAAAGGATTCACAAGACATACGGAAGGAAGCATTGTACCGCACATCGCCTTCATACTCATGGTGTGGAAAATGAGAACTTTCATAACCTTCTTCTCCACTATAATATTCTCCACAAGGTTCCTCTACCCCTTCAACATCATCAGAAGAGCTATAAGCTCCATTCATCTCATATTTATCTCCGGAGTAGTAGTTCTCTCCATCATAATGTTCATGAACACATGATCCTTCATATCCCTCATTGGCTCCATCATAGCCTTCATAGGCCTCAACATTAGAATCATAGCCTCCATCACTACAAATAGAGCTTTCCATGTCATCATCACAAGTATCCGAAGCTATTGATGACATGCTACCTTATATATCCTTTTGTACCTACAAAACTCAACAAACAATATTAGTAGAAAAATCCTCACATCACTCTTGTGCAAACTCTCAACTCACCTCCTAAAATGTCGTCTCAAAATTGGTAGTGAACTAGCTTTGCTTGATCAATTCAAGATCACCTATCCTTTGTGGTGGAGTGGATTCTTCTGGCTCTTGAAAGACGGACAACTCGATTGAAGGTAAAAGGACTTGAATCAAGAAATTTATCAACGAATTAAGATGAGAAAAGTTGAAGAAAAAAATCACGAAAGAAAACGAACTCAAAAAAAATTACGTAACAAAAGTAGAAAAGTTACTTGTGTTGCTTAATTTGACGAATCAAAGAGATAATTTGATGATTAAAACTTGTTAACAAGTAATTAAAGATGTTAATTAGTTGTTAATTAGCAGAGAAATAGAAGAAAAATGAGTGTAGAAGAAGAAATTTGAAGTTTGGACACTTAAATTTTTTTTGAGGTCTTAAGAGTTCCAACACTTAGAAAAATTTTGGGGTCCCAAAATTTGAAGCATTCTGTCCAAGTTTGCAAGTGTACATTTCAGCCCCCAAACCCTTTTCTAAGGGGAAGATTTGGTCCTTTGGAATTGTTTTTTTAAAATTCCACTTGTGGACCCAACAAACATCTTTGACCACTTTGACTTGGAAAAATTGGATCAAAAATACCTTTTGGCTTCTTCTTCTTCAAGATGTTCTTGATGAATATCAAAAACACCTAGAATACCAAGAACACACACTAAACACCAACACCTACAAATTAGCTCAGAAATAGCTCAAATTTTAGGATTAACCTCCCCTGGACGTAGGTAACAAACCCCAATAATTATTAAGTGTCAATTCCTTCTCTATCAATAGACCCACTTTTCAAGTTTTTAATGTTTCAAAAGCTCCATACCCTTTAATGGCAACTTCACTTCTACAACTCTAAATCGCATGAAATTTGAGATCTAGACTCACAAAACACTAGGAAATCAAGATCTAGCGTCAAAAACAACAAATCAAAAAAAAAATCCGGTTTGTTTTTTGGGATTTTCAATTTTTTTTTTTTGAAGATATCAAATTTCCAAGACTTAGATTTGTGGATACAAACCTAAACCGAGCTCTGATACCAAATGATAACAGAAAAATAACAAACAAAAAAGAAAGAAGGAAAAAATATGTGGATTAACAACTAGAAATTGAAATTATGGGCAATAAGGGACTTGATACCCTCACCTCCCAATTGATTTCAATAACTAAGAAATTAACCCTACTCAATAAACCAAGGAAACCAAATGAATTCCACAAATGGGTGAAACTTTGATTAATTAAGCAAAAGAAGTTAACTAACGATTAGGAGAGTTCATTCTAATCACTCACTAATTCCTTAAGGGAATTAAACTAATCACTAGGATATCAACTACAAATTTAGAGTATCAATATTCAACATCCAAAACTAGTCTTCAAAATGAAGAAAAACTACTACTTATACTAAGGAAATAAGAAGACATTGACTTTTTACAATATTGCCCTTAATGATGCAAGGGCCTTGTTTGGTTGTCTTCTTTATGGATTCTTGAATTTAAAGCCTAGACACTTGCACAAATGTCCTCTTTTCTTCATCCACATCACACCCACGGACTCATAAGGTTCCCTTTGCACGAACATCGTATGTGTTATCTATGCCATCCATGCTCGTGTCAACCATTCTATCCATGCTAGTATCACTAGGTACGCTGAAGATGGCACGTAAAATCAACCCCAAAGAAAAGGATAAAGGCCTGCTGCCACTATTTAAGGAGTCAAAGTGATTGGCCTTTATCTTAATATACGATAATGCAGCGCAAAGAATAATTCGTATGCGCTTTCGCAGGGGTTTTCTTGGCCCTTTTTGCTTTAGCTTTCCCTTTTTTAGGATTGCAGGAACTTTCTATCTTGAATGAAGCAATATCTTGCTTGTAAAGTATAGAGCTTTTATGTTCAACTCACATATCTTTTTGTTACACTCATTCGGTTATGCAACAGGCTAAGCCAGAAAGGAAGAGAGATTGCTATTGTTGTTAGCAGTTACATCAAAGACAAAGATAAAAGCGTAAGAAACCCAAAAACCTTTTGGATGCCTTTAGGTCTTCTTACCCGGATCAAATTGAACTTCGAACAATCGTAACTTTAAAGAGAAAGAATCTGACTTCAATCCTATTGGCTTTCAACTCCCAATTCTACCTTGGGATTAAATCAATTAGACTTCCACGGAAGTCAGACTGAGGAAATAGTTGCAGCTCTTTCTGGAGATTGGCTTTCGACTCCTATTTCCAGTAAAATATGAGTCTAGTAATTAGGATTAGCCCTACCTTCCATAGAAGCAAGCCTAATGAAGTAATCTCACAAAAAAAGATGAAATTCTCTCTAAGCGCTTACGGCAGGAGATGCTTTTGGTATGAGATCAATTGGTTCAGAAAAAGATCTACTAAAAGGTAAATGTTTTCCCAGATCAAGAACAAAGTCTTTCTCTTCACCAACAAAGCAGAGTGCTAATCCCGATCAAAATAAGTCTTACCTCGAATATGCTATATATATAAGATATAGTGTGGATCTATTCCAGTAGTTTCAGGTAAGCCTGATAGAGCACAGTTGGTAATAAGGCGAAGCCGTGCCTGAATGTGAGTTCCTTTTTTTTCTATTCTTTCTTTCCCATGCGTATAAAGATAACCCTCTCCAGGCTTAAGTAGCTAAGATGTTGTTGCGGGGGAAAGCATCAGGTGAAGTGGGAGATGATCTGTTTAACTAAATGACCCATCTGTCTACCCCTCCTGTAAGAGAGTCAAAGACTTCGAATACACCGGTAGTTCATATCCTATTTCTATCTATTGAAAGAAAGAGTGGTACTTTCATCCGGTCGATCTCTCTTCCCGAGAATCTTCATTTCATCCTTCAAGCCAGGGCAAAGCAATCTATCATACAGATCCGGCTAAACAAGGTATCCATTGAAAGAAAATCCTTGCCATTGCTCTATGATAATGGGGTTAGTTGGCGGACTTGATGTCATCTAAGTGAACTGGGGAAATCAACTTCGATCCTCACATCCGTACCGAGCCGGATAAACCAATACATTCAATGATCCTCGTACCTCCTTCTCGAGGCCTTCCCCTACTACTATCCGTACCTAAGGGCCAGATAAATCCCTATCTTTCCAAAAGCATCTGAAGGAATAGAATCGATCATCTCATCATCCTACATAGATGGTCAGAGTCGCACAACAACTACTAAATCGGGGGGAAGGAGTCTATCTACCTGTCTCACTTCTGGTTGGGAATGATGGAACTTACTAATTAACTATTTTGAGTTCTTTAGGGGTGAAGAGAATCACCTGTTCATGCGGACGGTCTTAGCAGCTATCTTACTTCTCTAGGAAGAGGCTTCATCTGTTGTTCTTGCTAATGTTGAATCCTCTCTTTTTTTTCTTGAATAAATTGAATAATTGAAGGTGGTTAAGTCATTGATAGATATTAATCGAATTCCCTAGCATTATACTAGTTATCCTTCCGGTTAGATTTGTTGTCATAGCCCTATACCCTAAAGAGGGATCCTTATAAGACAGAAACTGTGTACTGATTGCCGATATGCTAATGCAGTATAAATGATTAGGTACTCTATTTTAGGAGACCCCTCTCTCTCTTTCATACTCATTTTGTTAGGTTAAAGTACTCCCACAAATCTACCACCCTATAGAGAGGCGGCCTCGATCGAAAAATATTCTTCCTTTCATGATTGATTGCTAGCAGTAGGAATACTTTCCTGGGCGAAAGAAAGTAAAGAACGTCAGCTTCTTTCAGATCCCATTAAGCGGGTAACAAAGTTCTACTCATCAAGTAAGAAGTAAGGC
Organism: Jaltomata sinuosa; assembly: GCA_003996215.1. Classification (NCBI taxonomy): domain Eukaryota; kingdom Viridiplantae; phylum Streptophyta; class Magnoliopsida; order Solanales; family Solanaceae; genus Jaltomata; species Jaltomata sinuosa. The sequence continues at coordinate 221,458 of QJPP01001038.1, read as the reverse complement.
CTTACTTTTAAAGTGGAGATCAGAACCGATTCAATCAATGCGACTTCGTCTCAACAGTCGAAAAGGAAGAAATAGGGAGGTCGTCAGTGTAGAAAGAGAATCTTTTCTTTAAGAAAATGCCCTCTTATGCGCTATCCGATCTCGATGAAGCTAATGGGTTAGCCATGATCCTATCAATTTACTAGTTCAATTTTGGGACTTCTCCTGAAGAATGACCAATGGAACCGACCATCTCAAAGTAGTGATCTCTTGGCATAGCTGAAAGTCGATGTCAGAAAGCATGTTCCTCGCGTAGAAGCCCAAACTCTTGGACGAAGGTCAGATTCAGTTAATAGCTTTCCCACTCTCCTTGGTTTCTCTCAAAAATTTCATCCTCTGATGAACCACTGATTTCTTGGTTGAGTTCTCCCACATAGCGTCAAGGAATCGAAGCAATCTTTAGATCATATGGCATAGCGCAAAGTAGACATCTTCGTGATTCTAGGTCAGAAAAATCCCCTTTAGCCCAAAAATACAGGATGTATTATGACAAAACGCTCTGTATTCTCGGCGGACTATAATAAGAAGGACGACTAACCCATCACAATCGACTAAGAGGAAAATCGCCCCTGGTTCAAATCCAAAAAGTTTGATTTTCCCGATTGAAAACAAGGATGAGACGAGATTTTGGCAAAGGGTTATCATATGCACACAAGTCATAAACAAAGGTATGAAGAGCATGAAACTCATCCAAGGTGTTCCCACATTCAAGATTACTATTAAGCTCAAGGAATTTGGCAAGAAAGTCATTACAAGTGGGGATACACAAGGATGAAGTGATTTCCCTTAAGGACACATCACCTTTCTTCTTCAAACATCTTCCCAAAAAGAAAGTGTAATCCAATGGAGTCATGCTACTAGAGGGATGGAGGGACCTAGCAAAAGAAATTTCATTCAAAGACAAATGGTCCTACAAAGAATTTGATTCTCCTCTATTCAAGAGTTTAAGCATGCTCTCAAGAGTCCATTCTAAGGCCTCATCTTGTCCATCCACATAAGTGTAACAAGAAATTGGAAACATGAGCTTGGTACCAAGTGTACCCCATGGAATCTCCCAAAGGCAACCAATAAAGATGGCACCCAAAACAAAGATGCCATGCAATTTTTCCACACTAGAGACAATTAAAGATGTGAATAAAGATGCATCAACATTTTCATGGTACGGTATGACATCATACAATTTCCAAATTTTACCTATCATGATAAAGATGTCATCATGCCTCCATGGGTCACTAAGAATATGAGGGGGTGGGTACATACCTTGAGGACGAGGTTTTGAGTTTGCTTCTTTGTCCTCCATATGTGTCTTGTATGACCCCTCCATTGCATGTATCATTTTGGACCAAGAGGTTTGGTCCACCTTCTTCTTCTTAGGAGCTCCCTCGGTAAGTGACTCCTCCAATGAGATCTTAGGGTGAGATGTTTCACCCTTTTCCTTCAAGTACCCATCAACCCATGGGAGTTTGTCCCTCCCTTGAGTTGACTTTCCTTCAATTTCTCCAAAGTTGGAATTCCCACGGAGCGGTAAGAATTCCGTTTGGCTTTCATTTCCATGTTGGTGAGGAATTCCTTTTGGTTCCTCCTTGGGAAGTTGTTCCACATGTTCCTGCAAAAGAGAAGAGTGGATACTAGGCAAAATGCTAGTTCCGTGGTTAGTAGGTAACAAGAGATTGGTGTTGACAAGTCCCACAATTAAGTGTTCCTTGTCCACCTCTTTTAAGTCACTCCTTGGCTCATCAATCACACACCACTTGTTTCCATGAGCCAAGTCTTTCTCCTCTTGAATAAGAGACATTTCGTTTTTCCTATTCTCCATCTCTTACATCTCTGGGTGATAAACAAGGTGGATCCATGGCAGCTATTTGTAGTTCTGTGGCTATTGAAGGACGCACAACACCAAGGTATGTTGCTTTTTACTTTCTCTTCTTTCCTCAACTTCTCCATTCTGTTGAACTATGTTATCTCTCTCGTAGATGGTCTGGAGGATCCATCTGTGTCTGAGTATGAAAGAAAGCGTCACGAGCATAAATATCTTCCAAAGGTAAGTCCAGATCTGACTCTCTCTCTTCCTTTACCTTGCTAACAGCCTTCCCCTTACTGTGATTTCAATTTTGGTGTACTTCTAAAGGTTTAGGTGATGCAATCTCAGAATTAGGAGCCTCTCTCCAACATTTAACAGCTGAACATTGATTGTCAAGCTCAGCAGTGACTCCTGGATGATTGGGGGATGTCATTTTTTGATAACTAGTACATATTAGGCTAGCTTTATGCACAATTTTTATGTCCTGTAGTTGACATACACTTATGTAGATAGTACTGCTATGTATTCTATCAATATGATCTCCCTCTCCTCTGTGAGAATGCATGTTTATCTTTCCTAAATGACTAGTTAACTATTACGGTGTTTCTGCTGCTTGCCTGATGGGTCTGGTTTTGATTCTTAGCTTAGGGACCTGGGCCTTATCTAGGATGAGTACTCTCCTACCCTGTTCTGGAAGACTCTGATAAATGTGGAATTGTCTGATTCCTTCCAGCCCTATGACATTATTAGTAATAAAATCAGCTAACTGATTTCCTTCTCTCAGAGTTTGTTTGACTCTAGCTTATAGCTGGATGATCAATGTTTGACATTCCTCAATTAGCTCTACCCTTTCCCAAGGTATCCTCCATGAATCTTGTAGGAAGTGAGTGAGACTGAGAGAGTCAGTTTCCATAATCACCTCCTCCAATCCAATCCTTTTACAGTGTCGTAGAGCTTCTAGCATATCAATTATTTCTGCCTCTGTGTTAGTCCTGAGCCCTAAGTCTTCCCCTTGAGAATAAATCAGATTACCTCTGAAATCTCTCAAGCAAAAACCATAAGAACTGATCCCAGGATTACCTCTGCATGCTCCATCAGTATTGCACTTTACTTCATTCCTCGTGGTGGAACCAACCAAGATCTATGTCGTCCAACCTGAACTTAGACTCTTTCTTCCCGACCTATTTGACTCTCTGGACATAGTTATTTAGGTGGTATTCTGAGATTGAATTCCTCCCAGGAACACACGAAACAAATATATGAACTGGGTAAATAGAAATGGAAAAGAGATGTTTCTATTTCATCCAAATTATAAGCTTTTTCTACATCCATATGATCTACTAAAGTAGATCGGTATTGACCATAAAATAATAGCAGATCTTGGTCCATGGAGTCCCAAGAAGGTAAGAACTCCAACCTGTCCGATGCTTCTTTGGTCAAATATGATATACAAGTGGGACCTGCACTATGAGCAAGCTGTGCAAAAAACCGCTTCTTTTTTCCGGTTCTGAAACAACTTGGGAAAAATAGGGTTCTACCGGGAAACCATGGATTTTTGAGTTTTCGCTATTGGTTACTGGTTGAGCCACTGGAACGGAATGAGATAAGAATCGCTTGAGATCTTTCCTCTCCACTTACTCGTCCGACACTATGTTCCTCGATCTTCAAAGAAAACTGACTCCTCCTACTCCTCCTTCTCCTGACGGTTAGGATCCTCCTTGGTCCTTCTTTCACTAATGGTCTCACCATTTTCTAGTGGTAGTAGTTCGCGTGAGGGACTATCCTTTGTATCGCTTGCCCTTGCCTTTCACTCTCATTTAGTCTCTTTCTTCTAAAAATAAAGCAAAACAAAGCAAAGCACATGGAAAAGAAGCAGCCAACTGACTGCCCCCTTCCACTCGGCCTTTCTTCACTGTGTGAATAAGGTATTAGTCTGTATGGGCATTCTGGGCAGGCCGCAATAAGTCGCTAGTCGAAGGTTTAGAACAATCACAATTCATCACCATCTTGCCTGCCTCCAATTGATGACTGGCTATTATATAAGTGTTGACCTAAGCCCCTGCGCAGGGGCTCGACTCCCAAATCGTACATGAGATGTATCATACGGCTCTTCCTAAGAACATTAAGTCCCCTCTCTCTAAATAGAAAAAAATGCATTTAAAAGACAAAAAAGACTTTTTCAAAAAGCCTTCGCTCTCCTATTCAACGGGGCTATTAGAGAAGCTGCTTCGTTCCTTAAATTATTTTCTCAGTCAAGCTTCCTTGTTCCTTAGTGTAGTCTCGGTCCATAGTTTAAGACTCTGTTCCTTATAGCCTAGTCTATATCCACAGCTAACGTGACTCCATACCGACGCCTTTCCCTTTGTATAGTATACGGCTAAGTGACTTCATAACCTCAACCTACTTTATTTCTTACTGTAGCATAGGCCATTGTCGGGCTTTCGTCCCTTCGCCTATAGACGGCGGCTTGGCTTCGCTAACGCTCATGACTTGGTATAAAGCCGTGTAGTCATCGGTTTTACCACCAGAATGCCTATGAGATAGTGGTCGGCCTTTCGAATTCTTACTTACTTTTCTGAGAAGCCCTTTACAACTATACTATAAAGGACAGGGGGGTGTTCACCTTTTGAAACTTAGCTACTTAAGTCCTTCTTAGAATGTCAAAGTAAGGGCGAACGGCATTCTGTTCTACAGCTACAACACTGAATATTTCTTATTAATATTAAACATCTTAATAGTAGAACTACTTTCTACTAAACAAGGAAACCTTCGGTTCCCTTTGTTTGAATAAACGCTGCTTATTTTAGTTTACATTCAAACCAAAGTAAACCAAACCTAAGCGGTCACGACATCTTGTTGATTTTGATTGAGGAGTTTGATGGAGTTTAGCTGACTGAATCCATAAACCTAGAAAGTCGTTGTCACTGTTTTTTATTTGAATTTGACTCTATAGGTAGGTATTGGCGGGGCTTGCATAATGTAGTTGTAGTTAAGGCTGAAGTAGCGCTTTTTATTTTAGAAGATCTACTGAAGTACCAAAGGTGAATGGGGTTCCCAGGCTGGGACGTCTAGCAGCATGCTTGGCCTCCTGCACTGGAAGCGAGACCCAAAGGGTGAGCTTATGGCGGTTAGCTTCTAGCACTAAATAATAGGCATTAGGCATTCTGAGCTGAAAGGAGGCAAGCAAATGAAGGGAGGCATTACGGGCCGACTAGAAGAAAAGCAAAGCTTCATAGACTTGGTCAAGTCGCTTATAGAATGCCGACGACTATTTTCCACTTAATAAGTGAAGGGGAGAGGGAAGCGAGGCTTAGCAATCCTTATAAGGCCGACCAATACATAAGCTGCTGGCGGAGAAAGCTCGAAGAGCTTCCCTTCATTCATTACTAAGCCAAGGTCCTAGGTCTCCGAGTCAGCCCGCGCTTTTTCGAAGAATCCTGCACCCATGGGCATACGGCTTGGCAGGCCTTCCCTTTCTGCCAGAGCTTCATGGGCGTTGCCCCATTCCCCAATCAGATGTTTGGATGTGAGCTATACTCCACGAGGAGCCAAACGGGCGTATGGCCTTGCCTTGGCATTTGACCTCTTTTCCAGTGTGAATAGGAATGCTCAGTGAAAACCTCTCAATTGTCACCTCCTGGCCTCTCTTGCTACCACAGTAGCACCTAGTATGGTCAACACCAATCGTGTTCGAGCAACGAATCTTACACTCATTCACATTGGTTCATCCTACTATGCCCTGGGCCTTTTGCTCTTCTAACATAAAAGGTGGCCGGCCATTCATCAAGGCCCAGGAATCCGTTGGACATCTCAGCGGCGGGATTTGATACCCGCATTTGATCAAAGTTGCATTTTAGTACTCCCCTAACATAAAGGGGAGCTTTTTCTAAGTGGGTCTCTTCGCGCAAGACATTGATTAGGACCAACGAGTCACACGATAGGTGCACGATCTACTTTGCACATTCTATCCTTCAGCCCTTTGCCAATTGGCTTGGCGGGTAAGCTACCTTGATCCATCTTTGACTTTGATTCGTTACGATCAGAAGATCCAACAAGCCCTAAAGTCTCTTTCCACCTAAAACTCTGCCAAGAGAGAACTGCTTTACATTTGATCCTATGTACCCATAGAATGCTATGCGTTCTCAACTTTCGGATCTCACAAAGAGAGAACATGTTTTTTCCTCTAACTTTCTCTCTCATCGCGGAGTGAAGAAAGCGGGCTTTGCCCCAGCTACCGCTATCCTTGGGAAACCAAAAGAGCTACTGAAGGAAAGGGATGCAGTCTCTCCCTTGGCCTTTGCAGAGGAGAAGGAAGGGAAGAAAACTTCCTTCGCGTAAGTTTTTTTGCTTCCTGCATCCTTACTAGTAAAAAAGAGGCTCTTCGACCAAGAAGGCATTCTGTTAGGAAGGCCGACCACTACATAAGTCACCATCCGTCCAGGATAGAAGCAAGCTACCTTTCTTTGATCCCCCTTCCCGGGCAGGGAAGAGAACAAAAATGGACCGCAGATGGTAGTCGTGGTTGATTTAGATTCGAGGATCTTAGGCGGCGGAGTGAACTCTTCTATCGTGTTTCATTTTCTCTGGCGGACCCTCCCCCTAGTCCATCGTACTGGAGCAATTAGAGAAGAACGATTAGACGCACGTTCTATCCTTTCTACAATGCCTATAGATGAAGTGCTTCATTTTAGATCAATTCTTCGCTGCAATCGCTTCGATCCACCCCCCCGGTGAAAAACCGTAATACGCCCTGAGGAATTCCTACCAGCAGACTTCCTTGTACTCAAAGTGAATTGTCTAAGTGCTCTCCTTTGTCTCATTGTTTATCTCTCATTCGATTCTGCCCCTAAAGCTAGCTCCTACTCCTCCTCCTTCTCCTGATGTATATGATCCTCCTTGGTCCTTTTTACATAACACTCTCGGCCGCCCAAGAGGACTGGCTATCTTTATCTTAATACGCAATATCTATCAAGGCAAAGAAAAAGATCTACCTTGGCAACGAACACGAACAAGATACAAAAGATGTTAGACAGTGGACCACCTAAACTACAACATTAGAGATTGTTTGCTATTGCTTATGCCTCAGTAGAGAAGTAAGGTTCTGCTCTCCTCTCTTTCTCTTACGTATCTAGTTCTATAGCTTAACCCTTTACGATTTTAGGGCAGAACTAGTAATAAAGGAAAAGCAAGGTGTGGCGGTAAGTCAAAACTTTTTGGTCTCCATGTTCCGGGCTCGAAAGAAGCTTATTTTTATCGCTACGCTATAAGGCATAAGTAATGAAAGAAGTAGACCTATATAGAGAAAAGGAAGCGCTATCCCTCATACTTATGATTCAACATTTAGCTCGATCTAGTCTAGATGTATTTTTTACATCAATGGCATCAGCTGGAGCTTGCACCTAATTTCTTACCTGCGGAACTCATTTAACCCGACCCTACATAAGTACCAATGCCCCTTCCCCTTTCACCTCTAAGAAAAACTTCTGGGATGAGCCCTTCTCAAAGAGGTATCCTTTCATTGGGAGCACAGTGTACCCTAGTTTATAGCGATCTTCAATTCCTCGCTAAAGTAAACCCCTACATAGGTACCAGTCGGGAAGATCAGACTAGACCTTTTCGAAGTCGGAAGCAGGTCAGAATTCTAGCTTCCTCTATTTAGTTAGGAAAGCGAGAAGTCATGATATTTAGTTAACACGACCTTAGGCCTAACTATTAGTCTTCAAGAAGCAAGTAGATAATCTCCCATCTCTTGATCTGGGGAAAAATAGTCAGGAAAGAGAAGCCCATTCCTAATCCCTGCTTCTAAAGCACGTATCTTGCTCAAAAATGTTTTTTCAATACCGGAGTCAAGGCAATTTGAACCCCAACTAGTATTGAGATTGAGAGTCGTAAAGAGTCCGGAGATCAGTCATCTAACTTAGGAATCCCATCCAACATCAGATAAGGTAAGATAAGGTAGGAAAGCTACAAACAAGTCTTAATTCCTGCATACTAAGATTCTGTTTCAAGTCCCAAGGGATTCAATCCAAACACTCATAGATTCTATGCCCGCCTTTGCTCTGATGTTCCAACCCTGAAGTCACTTACTTTAGAGTTGAGTTCAAAGTTACAGCCTTTAGTAGATAATCAAGAGTTAACTCATGATAACTCTTAGCCCTGACTTCCGATGAATGAGAAGTCTAGTTAGGCAGTGGAAATCCTGGGAAGTCAGGAAGTTAGGATGTTCAAGTTAGAGGGCATATGAATATGAAATAGCATATGATGAGATTGGTCAATCTTTCTCATTGCTTGACTAAAGAATACTTTTTATGGCTCTAGCACTACCGTCATGAGACGTAGAAGGAAAAAAAAAGAAAAAGCCTAGGCTGATCATCCAACACCCATTGATTCAGATCCTTATCGGCTAGAATAAATGCCTTTTAATCTTCTCATATTTTGAATCTGGTAACTGACTGAGAATTGATAGTCTTCTAAGGAAGTCTAAGTGACAGAGGATCTGGTAAGGAAAGGAACCTACCTTTCTCATTTGTGACCCATTCCTATGGGTCACTTAACTCCTAGAGCATAAAGGCAGCAAGTGAAGTTAGAATCTTTCTTTATTGTTGCATTCCCTTCCGAGATACAGAGCAGAATTTATTGATACAAGAAATTCCTTAGAAAGAGATGCCCGAGATCACTACATCTATCTCTTAAACTCAGCTCCTATTCACATCCTTCCCGTGGGAACGACTATAGAGGACAGCCCCAGAGAACTCAATATAGCTATTGTTGAGCTCATCCCGCCTATTCTATTCCTAGGTACTGTGGAGGACCTCCGAGTCCCCATTGATTCTACTCCAATTACAGTATCTGGATGTTCTTCATCTTACCTGGGAGGAAGTCGAGGACAGAGTTGCACCTTTAGATGAAAGATTGATGTTTCTATTCGAATACAAGGCCCTACGCCTTATGGCTTGAGGAGATCAATATAGTTGAGTTGCAAGCATCCTGAGATTTCACTGCTAGGAAGTTTTAAGCAAACATCTTATTTTTCCTTCCTGGCCTAGCTGAAGGAGAGTAAATTAGGCATTGATTCGAACTTCAATATTGGGCGCCTCTATGAACCCTAGGAAGTTACTGAGTTGGTTGCCCTTAGTCTTGTTCAAGTTAGAGGATTTCAATACTGTTGAAATGACGTCTATAAGATGAAAAGATTGAAAGATCGAAAGGAAGAGAGATTGCTATTGTTGTTAGCAGTTACAGCAGAGACAGAGATAAAAGCGTAAGAAGCCCAAGAACTTTTTGGACGCCTTTAGGTCTTCTTACCCAGATCAAATTGAACTTCGAACAATCGTAACTTTAAAGAGAAAGAATCTGACTTCCATCCTATTGGCTTTCAACTCCCAATTATACCTAGGAATGAAATCAATTAGACTTACACGAAAGTCAGACTGAGGAAATAGTTGCAGCTCTTTCTCTTGAGTTAGAGGGAGAAATCTCAAATTCTTACTTTCTCTTTGCTAAGGTGCGCATCCTAAGCATAAATCTAAAATGATTGGCTTTTGACTCCTATTTCCAGGATTGAGTAATATTGACTTCGATTTCATTCGTTTCAGTATTTCAATAGAGCCTGTAATCAGTATATTTTGTTTAGGATTGACTGATTTTTAGTCTTTACCAGGATGGAATTAAAGTCTTTATTGAATTTCATCATTTGCTTTCTTGTAGTTCTTCTCTTTACATCTACATCCAAAACAAACAAAAAGGACAACGAAATTTTTATATAAAGAAAGATGTGGACTGGAGAGTTTGCATTGAGGTCAATATGCTTAACACATGGCAGTTGGACAGCTTATCGAAGAAAAGGAGAAAAAAAGTCTTTTTTTCGACATCACACATATAGCATGTGTGCCGTGAGTGAGAGGTCAATCACTTTCAGCTTTTCTTTCGAAATTCAACAACATGATGAAGAGCTCTTTTCGGCTCGAACCTTCTTTTTTTCGCTTTCTAGAAATATCATACATAAGAGAAGAAAGTTGCTAGCAGAGGGTGGAGAAGTGCCACACCTTCGTGGATTGCTCGAGTGTAGCATACTGATTCTTATCGAGATTGGGTTGGTGTTCAGGGTGGGCAGTCTCCTCTATAAAAATAGTAAGAGAAGAATCAGGACTTCTCTCAGATCTTTACGTTTCACATTTGAATTTCTCCTAATTGGAATTCCTCTCCTATGTTTATGTTCTCAAAACCCCTTGCCTTTTTACTGGAATTTTCTGCGATCCTTTTTTCTACTATTTTAGCAATTATGCTTGAGCTAGAACTCTTTAGATGGTGGTTTCTATTTTATTGTCCGAGTTGGGGTTAGAAGTACATCACTATGTCTTTTTCTTCGTTATTCTGATTTTGGTTTTCGTATCATGGATCTTGGTTCGCACTTTCTTGCATTTCACTATAAAAAGAATCCAGACATTTCTCGTGTACCTATTATGGAAAGAGTTTGGACTCTGTCTCTTTTTTTTAATTTTCTTTTTTCTTTTCTGAATTTTTCTTAGAAACGGTAGACTGCACAGGAAAGGATTCAGGTGGGGGAGCGTCTACCTCATCTCCCAAGCATGATGAATGGAAAATGGTGCTAGATGTACCGGATAATCAAGTTACACTGGAATGTCTAGCTCCCATATTAAATAAGAGTTAAGATACCTCTTTAATATCGGGTGAAAGACGATATTTTCCAATGCATGTTTGACAAATTTATTTCCCCCTTGGCCTTACATGAGGCAAAAGTGGGTTTTGCAAAGGCTCTCCTTGAAAGAATAAATGAACTTCAATTATTTCATTACAGTAGAGGGGATCACATTCCATTTAAATTCTCCTCGAAAAAGGAGAAAGAAAGACTCCTTTCTATTGTCTGGGAATATGCGGAAAAATTACCTGACGAATAATAGGTACCGACACCCCATGCAGAGTTAGTGAGCTGTGTAATAGGAGATCATTTCGTGCGGTTCGGGGGGCACTTGAGTCAGCCGCCGGCGCCCAACAGCGTCTTGACCCCCATCCAATTTTTGGGCCTATTCCCTCTTCGTACTACCAAAAAATGAGATTCTTGCCGAATCAGAGTTTGCTGCTCCAACCATTACCAAACTAATACCTATTCTGTTTAGTACTTCAGGTGCTTATGTTGCGTATAATGTTAATCCCGCAGCGGATAAATTCTAATGAGCCTTTCAAACTAGTACTATTAGTAATCGACTCTATAGCTTCTTCAATAAACACTGGTTTTTCGATCAAGTTTTGAATGACTTTCTAGTCTGATTGTTCCTGCGTTTCGGATATGAAGTCTCCTTCGAAGCTTTAGACAAAGGTGCTATTGAGATATTGGGCCCTTATGGTATCTAGTACACATTCCGATGATTGGCCGAGGGAATAAGTCAACTTCAAAGTGGATTTGTTGTACGAAGAGTGCGTTATGACCCATGGTCGCCTACCTGGTGGGGGGGTCTCCTTTGTTGTAGGTAAACGGGAAACCTGGCTGTACGAACCCGAGGAAAGGATGCACAACAGTAGTAGGGGCGTTAAGACCGGAGCTTTTTGTCGTGCTATCAGGAATGCAAGTGAATGAATCCCATCCCCTAGTGAGTGAAGTGCTTACACCCCTTTAGAAATAGGGGCGAGCAAAAAAGCTCATTCTTCCATTTTGAGATCTTTAGATTCATAAGATCATAATAGAGTCCCTTTACTTTCTATTATATTAGTCAAGCACTAGAGCCCTACAACTAGTATAGTATAGCAGAGCTGCCAGCTTCAAAGCTTACCTGGTTAAAATAAGAAGTATTCTAAAAAAAGAGAAAGGTTAGGTGGTCGTTAGACCGTAGCTTGCTGCTTGCTATCTACTTCGCGAGCCTTCACTGCCCCGTTCTGTAACTTCCCTTCTTTTGTCCATCCACGAGGCTATAAAAAGAGAGGAACGGGCGGCTATCTACCGGGATTCATATCGGTTGTATGCCACGAGGTCCATATGGACAAGGGGACAAGTGAATCATCGCTTTTGGGTGCAGGCATCCCTCTACCATCTATCCCATTGCATTCCATTGTCTCGTATTATACTGTGCCGTATCAGACCAGATAGATCTATTGAGTGAGAGAAAGGTCGAAAGCTTTCTTTCGAATTAGATATTCTTTTTATATTGATAGGGATCCCCATTCATTCCTAGATTCCCATCACTACGGACTTATTGTCCCTACCTAACTACATGGTAGTGGTCTAGGGAGCACAATTGCTAGAGCAGGGGAGAATTAAGAGTAATGATTTCAGCAAGAGCAGCTAGACGGACTACTATAGTGAGTCTAGTGACTACTAGAGTAGAAGAGTTAAGTCAAAAGGTATGCTATAACAGCCTTTCCGAGAGAGCCTCTGCGATCTCCTGTAAACCCTCATAATGTGGTAAAGGGAGGATATTAGGGGAAGCAGTGAGTGGAGATTCCCCTGCAGATAGACGGATGAGGGGAGACCCTCACATCCGGTTCGGAGGGCGGGGATATCCCGACCCTACTATCATTATGCCTTTGCAATGTTACTTGGTTCAACTCTATTTGTGACCTTTTCTCGTATATGGGACTCTCTATCTTCTTGGGTAGATAATCGATCGTCTTTCATTTGGATAGTGAGTAGTTTTTATAATAATAAGTCAAGTCAATAATGATAGAACTGGAGGAGTGTAAGCCACTTGACTGTAAGGAGAGGAGTGAAAAGCCAGGATGGCTTGGAAAGCAAGCAATCCGTTATGTGGGTGCCAACTCCAAGTTCCTTCTCTTATTTCTTTTTTCAAGTCACGATCATAATGATGACATTCTTTTTTGCTTTAGAAAGGAGAAGGGAAAAGTCCAATTTGCACCACCATCCTTCCCCAAAGAATCGGTTAATGTGCATAGACTTCTACTTTCCTTAGGCGACTTTCTTGCCTTACAAAAATAATTTCATTTCATTTTCCCCGAAATTTAGGAAAAAGCCGCTTCCTCCTTGAAGGCCTAAGGAAGAGCCTATTCATACTTGATTCTCGAATGAAGCGAAGAATGACAGTGGCTCTCTCTTCCCAGTAGCAGGCGAGGCAAAAAAGACCGCTAACGCCCCTTGCATTTCCCTCTTTGAGTTGGCCTATCAGAAAGAAAAAATGAGTGAATGCGCTAGCTGTCTATCATTTTTTCAAATTACTGGTACTGTCTTAGAGTGAGAACCCAGTCCATAGCTTTACTTACCAGTTATCTGTCGATTGCCTTCTCTCCCATTACCTTAAAGTTCAATCAGAAGCCTAAAAGAAAGACTGTACCTACCAATCCAATAAGCAAATAGAGTAGAAGAGAAGGCCTGGAACAAGGTTGACTGAGACTGCCAACTGCAAGAGAAGAGAGAAAGCAAGCCGGAAACTTCTAACTTCATTAACGGACATAATGCCTTCCTCTAATTCCTGGAAAGAGAGTGATCTTGCTTCTTCAATGCCGTAGTCTTAGTCTAGGAATGCGCTAGTAAACTGTAGCGAAATCACTGGAAATGAGAGAGATGTGAGTGTCAATCATTTAGTCAGCATGCTCAAAGAGTGCTTTCCAGAAGATGGAGAAGGAGAGAATGCACTTACTGCCTCTCTCTCATATTCACCTGCCAAGGCATGACATAGATAGTAGACAGTTACCTCTCTTACAGTCAGTTACTGCGATTGATTGGGGAGAGAGTGCTAGTCTAACTGTTGGTACGGGTATGCTAATAGATAATGGATCTTCCAGTCCTAGAATAAGAAAACAGCTTGTCTGCCGTACTGGCTGCTTCATTTAATGTGTCAATCTGCATTCTATATAATGAGTTGATTTGCATCCTTGTCTGGAAGTTAGCTAATCGAGAAGCTGTGATCGAGGAAGCCCCGCCCAGTAGTGCCTCTACTCTACTAGTCCTAGTACTAGATACTAGATAGACAGGCCGATTACCGGTGGCATAAGATCCTTCTCTGCTTGTCTAACTCAAGCCAGATAGCAGCAATCACTCAAAATAGTCATGGAACACATGCAAGTATAGATTGAAAGATAGGGAAGGCAAGTCAAAGCGAAAAGAAAGCCTTAGCCAGAGCAGTAGCCAGAGAAGCAAGAGCAGCAAGGCTAAAAGTGGTCTCAGGCATTCCAACTGCATGAACTCCAAATTTATCTATGTCACAGGTTTGATGATTGCTAACGCACACAAAACCAATCTCATAACTTTTTTTGCAGGCAGAAGGAAAGAGAAAACGAGCAAAATAAAGTGGAGCGAGGGGGAGGGAGGATTTACTTGGAATTGGCTGTCAGTGAATCCCAAGTATGACATATATAGAGGAAATAAAATCTCATACATTCCGAAATATGAGACCGTCCTTCCAAGAAACTATGACATAGATAGACAGATGCGAGTGTACTTCAGGAAACTAGCAAGCCTTGCCATTCGGATGAAAGAAATATCATCCTAATGAAAGCCTGATTCATCCCTTATTAATGTTTGAGATGCCTGGTTCAATTTCCCTAGTTGACAATATGACTTTTATGCCTGGCGGCAACTCGGATCTTATGTTCTTTAGATGCCCACCTTATCTGCCAGTTGTCTGGCTGTAAAAGGAAGAGGTTAGTTCACAACTCTGAAAGCCGAAGATGAAGCGAGGAAGGCAGCTACAGAGCAGTAGATAAGGAAGAGATTTAGGCAACTTTTTAATTGACCTACTAGACTCTAAAGAAAGGGTACCACTTATTTGGAAACTCTAAACTTGCCGATTTCCAAGCTCGATGCTACTTTAACACAAGGGCCGGTGTCCATCATTGAAAGTGGCATCTCTGTTTGTGCATATTGGAGAAAGTGATCTGCTAGTGAAATCGGTCCATTGACACCTATAATTGTTTCAACCAAGGCCGAGAACTCTACTCAAATTTTTTGATGCACTCTCGCTTTAAGTAGCTGAAACCTCTTTGTCGAAAAGTTTCTTATTGCAAAATGAATGGCATTCTAGAATCTCTCACTCAAACAAGGGCTTCCCATACTGTACTAAACAGAATCAGTGGACATAGAGCATGTACCTCTCCTAACCCTAGCGGGGGAACTATCAATAGCAATTGTTGCTCCTTATGCCTGGTTCCGCTCAACTCTCCCTTCAGAGCTACACTTGCCTGAAAGTGAAAGAGGTAGCTTACTAACCTACTGGAGTAAGTAGTCTTGTCCGCAAGCCTCAGGCGAAAAGACATCTTAAAAGTAACAAGGTTCTGAAAGAAAGACAGGCCTTAAGGCAACTAAACCTAGGAAGGTAGGTTAAAATGTCTAGTCTTTCTTATCCGAAAGCAAGCAAGACAGGAAGTTTTAGGCAACTCACTGGTTTCGAGATGGATTTCCTTGCGGGTGTGTCCACTTGTTTTCCTATTCAAGTTCTGGTTCAAATTTCATAAAGTTCAGATTCTTATTGCCACTACTTAGCATATACTGGTTCAAAGGTTAAATGGTTCATTTTTGTTAACTTCAGATGAGTTAGGTTGTTTACACAAAGAAGCCAGGCGAAAACCGCACACGAAGATTCTAAATAATATGTTAAAATCGAATCATCGATAAGATGTTTATCAGAGATTTTATTATGGGATACAATCGAAGGGCTCATAAAATTAAAAACTTGAGAAGTAAGGCAATATCGATGGCCTTTTTTGAACAGAGAGCGAACGGATGGCAAGTGACTTTGATCTCATGCTGGCCTTTACTTCGGCTACTAATAAGGGGGTTGGGGTTTGACAAATTAAGACTGGGGCTTCGCGCCGATGTAGTAAGAAAAACTCTGAGTTTGATGTTAAATAGCCATAGTGAGTTAATCACCAGTGGCATAAGCAGAGGAGGCATATGGGGTGGGGAGAAAGGCAATTTACCTCACTTCGTACAATTCCAGTTGAACCCGCAACAAAGCCACCGTTGCTTTCGTGGGATCAACTGCTCATTTTCAATATTGAACTGGATAATAAAAAACTGTGTCTGAAATACTGAAATGGGTGCTAGCTTGAAAACCGCTGCAGAACGAAGCAAGGCTGTCGGTTGAGGCCTCACCGTTCATAAATCAATCTCTCAACAATCAGTATTTCTTATGAATAGTAGGGCACTGAGGGAGAACTTATCGACGACAAAAATGATGAGGTTTCTGTTGGAGGGTCCCTGACTCCCCGAGTCAAATGGAATTGAATTTTTTTGATATTTCAAGGTGGCATCTCGAAAGTGCCGCTAGTCGGTTTAATCATGGAACGTCCAAAAATCCTGGTCAAATGCGAACATTATTATTAGAAAAAGATGCCCTAGAACATGTTATTGAATTGAGCGAGAGGTCCCTTTCTTTCCTACTACTGAACCCGAAAATTGCATAGATTGCTTTTCTTAGGATTCCCTAAGTAACCAAACCAATCCCTATCATTTCACACGAAAAATGGTCTATTTTGAGCGTTTGAAGTGGAAGAACAATCAGCGTATGTAATCGAGTTTCATGCCATCATGTGTTTTTGCCCAGCAGTGCTGGAACCGCTTTTATGCGTCTTGGTTGTTGGTGGAGAAGAAAACCCGCCTGAAAACAAAGATTCTATTTTCAATAGTTTCAAAGGCTTGAAGGAGCGTAGCCTTATTCAAAAGGAATTGATAGGATTTTCTCTCTTCGATTATCTCCTACAATAAGATAAGAGGTAAGAATCAAGGAAGACTGTTTATGAATAGCTCTTTTTAGTTCCAATGCATGGAATCGAAAAAAGACTATCTTTCTTTCGGGGTCATAGATCAGAAAATTCCCTCTTTCAAGCTTCCTTACAGGCAGAAGAGTTAGCAAAGGTACAGACAGCCCGATCTAGCCAATGAGCAAGCATGTCCGCTTTCGATTCAATATCTTTCTTAACACCTGGAAAATTATATGCCTCTATAGTAGCCTGCAACGGAATGCAGCTATTTCTGATGGATAGCTATGTTAGCTAGGCCACCTGCCTGATCAGGGTTTCCATCAGAACTAGTGCCTTAAGCAGGAAGGCAAATGAAATTTTGTGGTATGAGAGTATATAAGAGAAAGCTTGCTTTTAGGAAGAATCTTTCTTATTGAGGAGATATAAAACAAGCTTACTTACTAATAAAGCGGCAAGAAGCACCTTCTTTCTCAAAGTCAACTTTCTCCCCTTTTACTAGTAGTTGAGTGCTCATTGTTGTTCTAATCTTGACCAGATCTGAGCTTCCCAAGCTCTATGCTGTTGGGGAACTCTACAAGGGTCTTACCACCTTCTTGATTGACTATATTTGATTCTTTGGAGTATTTTAGGATTATATTCCGTGCTGAGGATTTGTCCTTATGGGGCAGGGTGAATATTGTAGACCAGCGGATCTGGTGGTCGACAATCGTTCGGACTTGGTAAAGGTTGTCGCAGCATATGTAGTAGGACATAGGACTTATTGCGATGCCTGCGGACTAATTTACGATGTCTCCATCGCTGACGTTCGTCAAACATGTCATGTGGATTGGCCAGGGTCTTCTTCGGCTAATAAGACCTCGATCCCGAAGCCTTCGAAGCATCTTTTTGATAGGTGCCTCTATTTGTATGGGGAATTCGCTGCTGATAGATCTCACCCAGTGTCCCCCTCCTTATCCCGCCGCCTTCCGACCCGTGGAAGTATACAATGACAATGTCGGGGCATGAGTGCCCGATTATGAGACTACCTGTTGAACGTCCGATGGCACCTTGCTCCGACCTGAGCTATGCAACAAAGAGATCTTCATTGGTCCTTGAAGTATGTGCTTGACGACCCCCCATAAGACGCTCACTTGGGGACTTCTTACTCCAGCTTTTCCAAGAGTCTCCGCTAGTTGAACCGCGTCCAGTAGACTCCCTCTTCCACTCATCCCCTTCATCAGCTCTTTGATAGGGATACTATTACCTAGGTTCCTAAACTTGGAATGGATGGCAGAGCGTAGGTGGAAAGCAGTTATATGGATATGGTGCTTTACCCGTAGACGCTTCTCCAGCTCTCGCAAGAATTGTATGGGAGTCACCCTCGGAGGCACTTCCCGAATGACCGTACCGAGGAATTCTACCGTACTCCATGCAACTATAGTTGTTGATCCTGCAGAGTCTACCCAATGGTTCAAGCCATATTATAGAAAGTGGGCGATATGTTTTTGTATTTCTATAAGAAGCTCCACGGAACCCACGATTCCCAGTAGTAAGTCGTCGGCATATAGCGTGTAACAAATCCTTATTAAGTAATAGGTTTTTAAGGGGGCCAGCTTACAAGCCAGGCCTCTCTCTGACCTGATACCAAGTATCGCCTCCCTGCCTAGCTCTATCAATGGGCCCTTTCTTTTTCAATACATAAAAGAGGCTCTCATGGCCCAATTATTATTACAGCATTCTCTACCATAGAATTCGGACTTCCGAGTAAACCCGACTGCTTCTATGAAGAAGGCGGCGCAAAGAAGGCTCGAGGGCTTGTTGAGGAAGGTGGCAAGGGCTGACGAAGGGTGGAAAACAAAAGGTGTTTTCTGGTCCCACCTTAGCTGGGGGGTGCTTGTGGGGGGAGGGGTATGCCACGACGAAACAATGGAATGAAAGGCCACTTTGCGTTAGATGCTCTTTAACCTCCCCACAACGATGGCTCTGTTGTCTTGGGGAGCGTTGAAGCTTGCTTCTTCATAAGACTTTTCTTGGTCATCAATATGACATGTTCTTAATAGAACCGATCTTATTCTCTTAACAATCATAATTTCATACTTCTGTCGGATCCTCTCTATCTCCTGATCGAGCTTGTGTAGGTAGATGTTGCCTGGTAAGGCCGATAGTAATACACTATGTGGGATGGAGTAAGGGCCCTTCTCACCTCCTACGAGTCATCCAGCGGAAAAGACTTTTTGAATAGGGTAAAAGAACTTGGGTTCGTCGATCTCTTCCTTAAAGATTGGGATGAGTCGATGTCGGTCGATGGTGTGAAAACACTTCCTGATGTTGAATTCCAAAAACCTGCGAGAGGTTGCCCATGCTTCTTTGATTCGTCTTAGGATGGAGTGCAAGCCTCGACCCGAGCGGAAGTGCGATGTGTCTGGAAACTCAAGATCGTAAATAGATTCGAGTACCATTCTGATCGCCTCTTTCATGATCCTTTATATAGGTAGAACTACTTTGAGCTGTCTAAACTTCGACCCTTATTTCTTTCTTCATATTGTAAAGGGGAGCAAAGCCCGTTTTTTGCTCCCTCAGCTCAGTCTTTTTCGTTCTTGAGAATGGTCGCCACTTCTACCAGGACTGAAATGATTATCCCTGCCCGATGGGTCTATATCTATCCCTGAATATCGTCGGGTACTGTTAACTTCCCCGCCATTCTTGTAACTGTCACCTGTAATCCGCGTAGGTGTATCCGCACCCCCCTGAGTGGACGAGAAAGAAAGGATTTCTCGGAGCAACCCCCCAGGTTCCAGACCCAGGAGTCAACTTTCCCGTATGAGCATTCGGTACATAAATCAGTCCGTGGAAGAGTGAAAGGGTCACCACTACTGAGGATCCCCCCAATCTTAGATAGGTCATCTGAGGTTTCTCCATGGTTCATTGATGTCCTTACACACAAGCCTACCCTTTTCTGAAAGCTACACAGGACCACCTACCACTAGTCTTCGGCCGGAGGGGTTTATTGCTCAAAAAGGCAGGGGCGCAGGCTCCCCAAGAGAGAAGCCCAACGAATGTCAGATGCAAAGCCCCGCACCTCATTAAGATCGTATTGACATACTCTCCCAAAAAAGAAAGAGCAAACCCCATTGAAGATGAGACTGAGGTACAACAAGGCCATTTTTTTTCACCGCCCTTCTCACGGATCTGTACCTTGACGTTACCGCTCATACAACTCCCAGCGAGCAAGCAGTTAGCCTTCCTCTACAAGGAATAGAAGTGTGGATGAATCGACATCAAATATAGGATTGTTGTTGTTCACGATCTCCATTTTAGTAGTCCTAGCTATCCACTCCACTATGTGGTAGAGTGTTCGTCCCAACCCCTTCGCAAGGGTACCTTCCCTTTTAATTAAGAGAAGGACTCAGAATTGACTCCCCTCGATTCGAGATCTGAAAGAAGGGTATGGAGTTTATCCAAGGAATGATATCCCGTAGTGGTACGCCGATTCTCGAGGGCCCGAGCTCCCCATCTCATCCAATCGCCCGTTTGATCAAGGACTGCCATAATCCTTAGAATCTCGACCTTGACCTCGAATAGGTCTTTTACCTCTATTTTGGCCAGGTACATGATCCCGATAGGGGGAGTATATGAGTATTTGGCTAGGAGCCTCTGCTGGATAGACTGAACGGAATCCCCCCCATCACTTCATCAAGTAGATACGGATAGGGGACCACTTGTGGGGGATGATTCGATGGACCAGCTTCGTTCTCCGAGGGAGCTACTTTAATAGCAGGCGGCACACTTCCTGGTTTTGGTTCTGGCTGATCCACCGACGTGCCCATTTCCATAGATTTTTCCCATGATTCCAAGAGGACTCCCAAAATGATCCTCTTCAAACTCAGCTCCGCTTGCTTGCCCGGAAGGGCCCGGAATAGGAAGTGATCCTCCGACACTAAAAAGAAAAATCCCAGAGAGAAGCTGAGAACACAAAATCCCTAAATGGGATAGCAAATAGTTCCTTAGAAAAAATAAAAAAAAATGTGACATAATAGGTCAAAATTTGTTCTCTCACTCCTTGCTGGAGGAGCGGCATACCAGGAACAAAAAGCCCTTCCTCGTATTCGAACCAATGACTTTCTTAGCCTATTTCTAAAGGGCGAACTGATCAACTTGCATGTGTTAAGCATACGACTGAAGTAGCATGATTAGAACTTCTTAACAATTTTTCGACTAGCTATAAACTTCAACCCCCCTTCTCTTACTTAGATGGAGAAATAAGTAAGCAAGACTTTCTACCCTGCTTTTCATTTCTTAAAAAATTGCGAATTACACCAAATTTTGCCTTCAACCAAGCCTTTCCCTTCCGAAATCGAGAAATATCACTCTAAAAAGTCAGCCTTTTCTTATTATATGATATCTTCGCCATGGATGATAGAATTCCTCCTGGAAGTGAAGGCAGGAGCAAAGCCTATTGATTCACCAATTTGCTAACCTACTTTTCGGCTACCCACACTCTGTAACCACAATAGGGCTCTGGACTTAAAACCACCCGCTTTTAGAAGTCGGGAAGGCGGCGCCTAAACTAGTCGGACTTACTTGAATCGATAGGCTTACCATACTTCTCTGTCTATTCAATTTATTTTGTTGCAGATTCTTCCCCACACCTATTTCGTCCACCGACCCTGTAGTGGAGCTTGCCCCCCAAGGCCTATTGAGATCTTTCCTTGTGCAGGTAAATTTGGGCTCAGGAAGGGAATACCTGGTTCATCGAAACTTCAACCAGAAGAGGTAGGCTCGGGTTCATGATATAGGTATAAGAAAGCCAGTAGAGCTAAATAGAGGTAGACTATACTTCTATGCGTACTGAGTTGAGGTCCTCTCCGCAGGGATAAACTATCTTTGCCATACTTCCTTGATAGGTGAGAGTTCGCCCCTTCTTCTTCTTCCCATGAAACTGAAACTAAAGAATTCCTTGTAGGGTCAGCTTACCAATCGCTCTATTTTCTCTTTCCTTTCCTGTGTATGAGTTGAATTTTGAGTAATCGATGAGACTAGTAAGGATTCTCCAATAGGTATAATCCTTGTCTTTGTTCTTTTTTAAATGCTTGAGTCATTCAATGTCAATGCTTCGGGTACTACTAGGCATAACAGATGTTCTGCTCTGTTCATCTATCCCTAACAATAACAAGCAAGAGGGGGTGCTAAAGTTCAAATCCGTAGTGATCTCTGCTGATGTATATAGTGTGTCACATTAGGTAACTTGACTCATTTCCATCGATGAAATGAATCAATCTCGGTATGTCACGAATTCATGTTGTCCACGACTCTATCTGGGTTAGTCCAGGTTCGTTATCAAGTTCCAGTTAAAATTTAGATTTTCGAGTATATTGATGTGATTGTTCCGCAAGTCGACATGAAACTAACTTGCTAGCATGGAATTGCAACAATAAGGAATGAAGGTTCCGGTTGCAGTAAATGTCTCAAACCTAGACTTGAAGCATACTTCAAATGGGAACTGTCTCATCCATCTGAACAGGACAACTGAATGAATGCCACTGACGAAACCAAGTCCAAACTACCTACAATATGGCCATACGTTTCTAGAATGCAAACAAAGTAACTACTGCCACATCCATTGCTTTTGACTATGTTGTGGGACTGCGAAGCCAACCCACCACTAGAGCTTGCTTTGCTCTCGCCCGCTCTCGCCCCAATATACGTGTAGGGGGAAGCACCAATGAAAGTGAACCTTTATTGTTTCGTTTCCTTTTCTCTTTGAACAGATTAGAAGGAAGGCAGTAGCTCCTCTTACTTACGAGTAGGGTGATCCTGAACTAAGGTATGATTGTGAACATTATTGAGGTCAGTCTTTTCGGATTACAGGTGACAGGCGAATGCCTAAGTCTGAAAGGTATGAGAAGTTTCCACTCTGCTTGTACTAAATACGGGTAATTCCCCGCCACTTGCCCAACAGTTTAATAGAGGGACAGCAAGCGGTGAGGCCATTGGACCAATAAACAATAGGCACAAGTAACTTGTAATAAAAAAGGATGGAATCAGGGGCTAATCTACCTTTTCAGCCCGAGTTAAGACAAAGGAATGGTCTCACTCAGGGGGAATGCACCTTCATTAAACAAAGAAGCTGAGCGATTGACATCGAATAAGAGTCCGCATGAGAGGAGTGATCAAATTATATTATATTAGGGGTCCCCGGGCCTATCCTTTATTTTTTATCGTGGACCCACTAATGATACTCGGGATAGAACCGACCTACTGGTCTTGATCATATTCTATAAGCACGCCATTTTTTTAGTAACAAGGTATCAAGAAGCGGTCTAAAGCCACAAAAGGGGGATAAGATTCGTCGATTAGGTGGCAGCAAGGTTTGTGACTCTTTGATCTATCGTTTGACTCTGTCTTTTTAACATCCTTGATCTGGATTTGTTTCCAGGAGCAGAGATGGAATGAAATAAGAAATCAAGTCCATCTGGACTCCGATCGAGAAAGCCCTATCCTCGACCTACTTCCATCTTAAAGCATTGAAAGAAAGACAGGCAGCTTTGCCGATTTTCAGAGGTGAGGGAGGTCAAAAAAGGAGTTCAACCATTCCCTAAATATGGAGTCAATGACTTTGAAAGGACATTATTGAGTCAAGCAACCGAAACCGAGCAAAGAAGTCACATGTGAGCTAATTATAACTAAGTCATCCGCTTATATTATACCAAGCAAGGCCCTTTTGCAGTTGACTCGCTAGTGTCATCACTCACTGGACGAGCCTTTCTATTTCAGTTGAGTATGTCTGCCCAAGACCCAGACAAAAAGCTTTGTACCTTACCACAAAAACTCCGCTATCAATGTCATTTGGCCCAGTTGCCTGGACTTAACCATTTGACTTCTGACAATAAGAGTAAGAGAAGCCCTCTTGAGTAAGAGCTCTTAAGTTAGAGTTTAAACTCACCTTCTTTCTTCTATTTCATCGCCTCTTCCGTATTCTCAATCCGAATAGCCAGGCCAACAATCTTTTTCTTTTATTAGGAACCGAATCCGAAAGAGACGCAACAGCAAGAGGTCCTGAATCAAATAGAGCAAGCAAGTCCATATTCTGTTCGGCTTACGACTTCATTCCCAGAGTAAGGAAAAATAATACACAGCGCTGGGGAGTAGCTCCGAGGGGGACTTCTTTGAGTAAAGAGATAAGTAAGGGTAAGAGTCATTACAATTGAGCAGGTGAATTGTCTCTTTCGAGCGAGATCCTTTACCACGCCTAACTAAATGAACGAAAGTAAGAGAGAGAGTGGCCGTCTATTTCTTAAATGAAAATAAAGGACTTACTTATCCTAAGGCTTTCACTGAATGAATCTGGTAATTAATACCGCCAGAGAGGCTGAGGTGAGTATCGTCGCATCGCCTCTGATAACTTCTTTTGCTTTGTAGCTACAGCTCTTATCCTTCCTAAGTGGTTTGTAAGTCTTTCTTAGTTTAGACTTCTAAAGACTGCTTGCGACCCTTGTTCCTGCTTTAGCCTATGAGGTATTGCTCTTGTTGTTCTTTTTAGTTTAAGTGAAGTTCTTCTAGGGCTTAACTTCCGATTTATCTATTTCTGTGATAGAAGAAGAGTATATTATAGAATAGACTATACCCCTAGACCCGGTATGGAAAGGGAGTTAGGTAATTCATCATCAACCAAGGCAAGAATCGTTATAGTATTGTATTTCCCTCCAATAGGACTAAAGAAAGCAGCGGGAAGGTCGAAATCTAGTGAATCTGTCTTTAAAGTGTAGCTTCGCACCATACCCATCGTGTAATGACAGTGTTCCTTCACCCCATGATCTTAGTGCTCCGATTGAGCCTTCTGTATCTGTAAATGTAAGTGCATATGTATACACTAATTTATGGGTTCTGCTTTGGGGAAGATGAGTTGACTCCACAAAGTAGAAAATGCCTCGGATATTCCATTAACGGTTACCTAGCCCAGGAAAGGAAAAGAAAGGGCAATCTGCTAGAGGCACCTTCTTATTCCTTGCCGCAACGTATCCCAGGTTGGCTACCTTTCCATTGCGAAATCCTAGGAGACTCTTGCTTGTAGGCGTAAGAAAGATTTCTAATTAACCGCTTAGACCTAAAAACAATCTACTAAAGGTCTTCCGATTCTGCTGCGGGTATTTTCTTTTCTTGGATCATATTGATCTATGCCACTTTGGTCTATGGGGTATCCCCTTTTTCTGCTTTTATTTCTTTCATCTTCCTAATTCCTCAGGTAAGCTTCATGCCAGTCTGACTATGGTAAGGGGGGAAGACCTCATTTTGTCATTCATATCTATTCGTCTTAGCCCTGCTTCGGCAATTCAATCTGACATTTCATTTCCCCCTTAATCATTTGATTTTTCGCATCTAAGAGCTGATCTTGCAAAAGGAGTACAGTGTGATAACAAGCAATTTGTGATCAATAAAAAGTACCACCGTATTCTGTACCCATCAGTCCTGGATCCTCACCTTAGATAGTTTCATTTGGTTATGAAAGAAACGTTTTATCCCTAGCGTTAAGGTCTCTATCAAGCACTCTTCTAAAGATGTCTGAAAGCCCTCATATTCAACTCGCTTCCTCATCCACATAGCATGCACTCGCTCGAATTTCTCCTACTATGGTGGAGAACTCTAAACGTTCAGAGCGCGGTTCTGTTTCAGAAAAAGCATATGGCAGTTTAAGATTTTGCATCGATTATAGAGCGCTGAACAAAGTGACCATCAAGAACAAGTACCTTATGCCCCTTATTGCAGACCTTTTCGATCAGCTGAGTGGAGCACGATACTTCATAAAATTTGATTTGCGGTCGGGGTATTATCAAGTGCATATTACCGAGGGTGAACATATTTCTTTTCTCTTGTGTTGGCTTTGCAAGTTCCTACTGTGCATCCCTGCCCGACCATTTTCTTCTGATTATCTCTTTTTAGCCAAACTAATAGCTTCTGGGCAGAGGGTTATAGACTCATTCAGGTTGAGACGGACTCCCTGGTTTCTATACAGAAGCTGCATAATGGCTGGGCCTGAGGATCCACAATTCAATATTATCCTGAGAATCAGAGAGCTAATGAGAAGGGATTGGAGGTGTGAATTGAAACATATTTGGAGGGAAGGCAATTTGAAGATGTGTTGTCTAAGCAAAGTCTCGGTCCTTCTCCTGGCTTAACCATCCTACGTGACCCTCTACTGCAATCAGACACTGGAAAAAGAATGACAACTTAGGCGCGATGACACCTAGAGTTGTGAAGGTGAGTTAGAGCATAAAGACTTAACATTTTCCAAAAAAGGAAGTATACATGTCTCTCCCCTCACGGATATTCTCCACAGGGGGAGAACTCAGTTTGCTGCCTGAATCAGTCCCTTTATGGACTTAAGAGTCCCAAAATGGGACAAATTTTCTTCTGTGGATGCTGGTTTTCTTCAATCCCAGGCAGTCCCTTTTTACTCGTCGACGTGGAAACTATTCTGTTTTTTTATTTTAGTATATATTGATTAAATTGTAATCATTGGTAATGATATTCAATTCATCAGATCAAACCATTTATTTGGAGATAGAGGTGACGGAGGAAGAGTATTGGGAGTGGTATATTCCCAGAGCCTTGAGATCTTTCTTTTGCTATTCTCCGGCCAGATCTAGGTATGAACCAGGAGCTTGCCATTGTGGAGAGAGAATGGATATGCCAATTACTACTCTCCGTATCTGATGTGTGCTTCAGAGTATTGGAATGCTGATAAGAGGCGGGCGATGGTAGAAGGAGGTAACAACCGGGTTAGGCACTCCAGCAGCTCTAGGAGTTCATGTTCTCGCTTTTCTTGATCTTCCAAGCTTGAAGCTCGCCTGCTTTGAGAGAGGAGAGACATCCATTTGATGCATGACAATGGATAAAAGTACTATATGCTTTATGTTTCCTATGCAGCTACTACAACTAATAAGTTATGCATGATGATATGTGATGCATGCTTTGACTTCTAAGGCTTAACAGGTCCTTTTGGTCGATTTCCAGTTGATTGCCTCAACCTATCGATTGAGTGAGTTAGAGAAGAAAGTCTTAGAAGTCTACGACTCTATAAGTTTTGAGTCTTATTTTGTGTCTACTATTTATTTAGGTGCAAAGAGCCTAAGCGAGTCAAGCTATTATATTCCGAGCCTGCTCTCTATTTCCACCGTTGTGCAATAGAAGCTCTTAATGCAATATCTGGTGGTGAAGACATTCCCGCTGCTACAATTGGAGTTTACGGTACTAGTTCTGTTAGAGTAAGAGCTCTTGCTGGAATAACCAGTGCTAGTTACTTGATTGTTGAAGGAGAAACCACAATTAGAAATGTTCACGTAGAAGCTCCTCTTTCATCTGCAGGTATAGACTTCTTTGGATATTATCCACTTCAGAGGTTAATCAATAGGGAAATCCACATTTTTTTTATCTTCCTCTAAAAAAATCTTTTTCATGGGCATCTTCTATTCAAAAGGATCTTACTTAATTCAATAGAAACTTAACTTCTACCCCACTTTTTTACTTTTCAGGCTAAATTGTTGGGACAGACTTTTTATAGGGATTGAAGCTCGCGAAATGCTTTATCATTCTTACTTAAGAGTCAAACTCAACTGGCTTTTGACATAGGTGTGAAGCAAGTCTATGCGGAAAGAATAGTAAAAAGCTCTATACGATACACGAGTTATTGGTGGAATACGAGTAATGACTTTGTTTACCCAAGTCCCTTACTTGTAGGACTATCGCACTTTTAGTGGTACTGAGATTGTCCCTACCACTACCCTTTATCAAGCTGGTTTACAAGAGTTCTGGCATTCCCAACCGGACAAACTTCTAGGGAATAAAATTTATTTCCCCTATTCTATTTATATGTGATCGTAACTTTGCTACTCTTACTTCCACTTGAAAGAGAACATCTACTCGTAACATACCCCTAGGGATATAATCTTACTTCTTGAAGTGAGCTACTTTAACTGCCAAAGGAGCGGGGCAGCTCGAGTTAGACGAGAGGCAGGGATGTAATTTCAAAGAGGCTAGACCGGACCCAAGAACCGGACAGAAGACAGGGCCCACTGTGATACCTCGTGCAAGTTATAGTTAATGACCTGAAAGAAGTCACTAGCTTCATGCTATCGAGCGTGCCTTAGCCTTAGTTTACAAGGAAGCTTTGTCGTACTTAGAAAAGGATGGTTCTAAAGTAGGTGTCAAGCTAAAAAAAGGCAGAGAATTTTTGAATTCAAGAAAATAAAGGCATTGCCTAATACATTTATTCTATACAATAGGAATTCCAAGCCGTAAAAGGCAATGTGAATTCCTACGACTCCTCTCACTCTCAGGGATGGATTGAACAATAGTTGTTAGGGAAGGATGTCTATCATTGGTTCATCAGAAGCCATCAAGCACGAAAGCAGCAAGGAGTGTGCTAGTGAGTCCCAAGCAAAGGAAAGAAGGACATGAGAGGCATAGAGAGGACTCAAGGACAAGACACGGCTTAGACCCCGGTAAATTTGATCTTTATTAGCCTTGATGTCCGCAAATCGATTACTCTCCTTTGAAGGTGAAGCCCGTTTGAAGGCAAGTCATGGTATCTAGGATAGGACATCAGGCCCCTACTGGTAGTGATACCCCGATCTCATGGATGAAGGCTAACATTTTCTATTGGAATAGAGGGATGTCCAGATCAGTTCGACTTTTCATTTTGCCATCTAGAGATAGTTTGACCTGAGTTAGGATACGGAGTTGGAAGAGAATGTCAGTATATCAGTTCATCTTCCTCAAAGGCCAAGATCTCCATAAATTTGATTATTTCTCCTCTCTTTGCTTCTGAGGCAGTTTCAAGTTTAAGCCGATCCTCGAGGTCCAGTAAAAGGTCACTCCTCATCCCGATCTTATTAAAGGAGGAAGTAAATAGATCAAGGTTTCTACGTACTTCCGTTATGGAGGGTGTGGGCAAGGGGGAAGGGCGGGGAGGCCGGCTCCACCAGTTGGTTGGCGAAGATAACCCCTCGCCTTGGTCTCCAAATAAGTATTTATAATAGTAAAAACTGAAAACCACGAATAAGTTTGAGATGCGGGTGATGAGTTGGGATCCTTTAAGGTGGGGGCACGGGGTTATGGTCTTGTTACTTTATGTTTCGGAGTCAATTG
Source organism: Jaltomata sinuosa (assembly GCA_003996215.1). Lineage (NCBI taxonomy): Eukaryota > Viridiplantae > Streptophyta > Magnoliopsida > Solanales > Solanaceae > Jaltomata > Jaltomata sinuosa. The sequence continues at coordinate 192,828 of QJPP01001038.1, read as the reverse complement.
ATCCCTCGATAAAGTCCTAACTAGAAATATCTTAAGAGAAGAAGAGAAATCATTTGACTTCGAGGCGAAACCCCTCTCCTTAGAGTCAAGTGGCCCAAGGGCCACATCTTTGCCATTACAGAGTTCTTTTGCTCTAATCTCCAAAATAGAAGGTCAGCTGACTGAGGAGTTAGTATTGATTCATGCAAAGATGCTCCTTTGAAGCTGGAGTAATGAATTCTCCACCTCATCACCCCGAAGAGCAGTCTCTCTATTGTTTGCACGCCTAAAGAGAGAGACTCCAAAATGACGCTCAATTGAAAGAAAGATCAATCAACTATATGCTTAACTCATGCCCCAGGAATCCCTAGACATAGAGAGAGGGTATGAGCTAATCTTTTACTAGAGGGAAAGCTGGTGAAAAGCATAGAGCGTGCGTTCTATGCTCTCGCCCTCCTTCCATCCGCGAAGCAGAGGCGGGAGAAAAAGCATAATTCCCCCGTGTCATAGGTTACATTTCTATCTTCCTCCCTCGTGACGTTCGCAAAGCAATCGCTATCCTTTTCTTGCTTTCTTCTTGTCTTGAATTTATATAGAATTTATATCATGTATAGTTTGTTAGGATGAAGCGTTAGTAGATATAGAAAGTGTGCCGGGGATGCGGCTCGGGTATAGTAGGTCTGGATGCCTAGCATGAAAGAGACTCTCTAGCTTCCAGTCTATATAAAACTTAGCAGAGGTTAGTCTGTCTGGAGTTTCCTCGCGTAAAGGACTACTTTTGCATCGACTCTCTCTTGTTAGGTAATTACCGAGGCAAAAGCTGCTCTCTCGGAAGTCAGTTTCTTCCCCACCTTAGTGGGACTAGTCTAAAAAACTTTCACTTGAACTACCAAGACTCAGTTTTATTGTGGGAAGGCCCTTCTAGAAATAAGTTTAATGTCTCTTTATTACTTTCCCGATCGGCGCCTCGGGTCGGTAGCTGGGCTCCGGGGCATTACTACCACGACTACTATCGACCCTAGCCCAAAGAAGGAAAAGAACGGACTAAAGAGAGGAGTTCATTAGCCATACATAGTTAAGGAGGATGGGGTTCAACCTCTTTCATGACCCATGGCCCCAGTGTGTCACTTGGTTAGCATTTGTAAAATAAGTAGGGCTGGTTTTTCAATAGGGAAAGAGACAGGGGAGGGGGAGTTGGCTGTAATTGAGACAATTCGGATGGACAATATGGATTTTTTTGAGATAGTTAACCATTTTTTTAACCGTGAGAGGGGTAATTCAGCTCGAACGAAATGAGAGAGGTAATTCAGCTCGAAAGAAGTGAGAGGGGTAATTCAGCTCAAACAAAGTGAGAGGGCTGAAAAGGAAGCTTGACATAGAGGGAGAGGGAGGTCATTCAGAACCCGCTGGCTCCAGAACGGGGGGGCGGCTCCAGAGGCGTGCGAGACTTCGAGGCGTGCGAGACTTCGAAGGGACATTCACACTTTGATTCGCGAGCAACTTCACGAGAAGATTGTGAAAGGGTGGCGGCTGTCCGTGCACTTTTAGGAAATGACGGAAATGTAGTCCAGTGCCGCGAAGGCGATAATGTCTTACGATTTGGAGATCTCCGCGGAGACGGATACGGAAACCCTCCGTAGATGGGTGGAGAATATAAGGGGGACCTTTATATCCTTAAGCTAATCATTACGAAATACTGACCAAATTAGTCTGTCTGCCGCTTTCTTTCATAACAGAGTCGTTATTCCCGACTGGCATAGAAGTCTCTCGCGCGGGCGAAGGACATCCATTTCTGTGGTGGTATTGGACAAGCTCTAAGGGAATAATCTCTTTCTTATTTCTGTATTTCTTTCCTATGACGACTAAGAACAGGAAAATCAAAAATTTCACTTCGAATTTTGGACCTCAACATCCTGTTGCTCATGGTGTTTCACGATCAGTATTGGAAGTGAACGGAGAAGTGGTGGAACGCGCGAAACCACATATTGGATTACTCCAGTGCGGCATGAAGCCGCTAATCCAAGTCGGCTCCTATGCCGCTAGCTATGACCTGCTTGGTCCCCCTCCCTCGGCACGGTGGAGGTTCCGTAGCACGTCATGAGAACCAGGCTAAGGGGCGGTTGAGCAACTAAAGCGAACCGCCTTACCTTATTCCAATATAGGGACATAAGTGAGAAGGTTGTGAAGGTGGCCTTGTTATCCATACCTCCGGTCGAGGAAGACCGACCCGGGTTTTCACGAGCGTTGGCGGGTTCTGGAGTGCCTGTCAAGGGTGGTAGCGCATACCCCAGGGTGATCATCACCACCTGCACCTCACATCTCGGCACAGTGGAACGTACAACCCGTTTGTTGTTCCATTCAACTACATTTTTTCCTTTAATCCATAGGTTAAAAGAATGCAGCAACGAGGGACAACCTACCCATACAGCCAGCAGAGAGGATGGCACTACTGCCAAACACTGTCTGGCAAAAACGCCACAGGCGCGAAGAGTGGTAGGCCTACGCCGGGGGAGCATACCATAGGGAGGAAAGGGAGCTCGGATGGTGGAAGAGCCACTGGAGGCTGGGTCATTTGATGGAAATGGAGGGATTTTCCCTATTAGAGAAGGCCATATGGAGTAAAGGGAAGTGGATGAATTCTTGGAAAAGGAGGGAGAGAGCCTATATAAAATAGAAAATGAAATAAAGAAAATTTCATGAATAGATAGAGTCAACGGTACAACAGACAGCGCTACCTACACGCGAATTAGCTTCCGAGGTTGAGCAGACTCAATTTCACTACAAGATTTGCGAATGAATGCTGGGCTGGGCCACCTCGAATGGCGTGAGCTGAATGCGGGGAGACCCGCACATATGGTTTTTATGGGGATCTGGTCGAAAAACCAGTCGGCTCCCACCCGACTAGAGGGACTGAGAAATTAATTGAGTACAAAACTTATCCTAAAGCTTTACCTTATTCTGATCGTTCAGAGGGCAATCGCGGGGTCACTGAATAAAGTCCTCTATTTCTTTCGGAGGTGCTGACCCGCAGCGAGGTAGAGATGACTAAGTGACATATGTATGGAATATGGAGACGACAACATCATGTTGTAGAAGGAGATAATAGGTGGAGCCAACGACCCACTAAGACTAACCTATCTACAACTACATCCCCGAGAGGCAATCAAATAGGGGCGTGAATGCGAGATGCCAGCAGAATTATCGGCCGGACAGAGGCTAGGGCTGCTTTCTTCCCACCGCGTCCTTCCTTGTGTGTCGGAGATATAAAGTGAGTGCACTAAAAAAGAACGGGAACCAGATCGATCTATTCTATGGTGAAGCATCCAAAGAATAACTGCACACTCACATGATCTTTGCCAAGAGATTGGAGCATTCGGTGGAACTGGTGAACTACACTTCCTTCTGGATAGATGTGTAGGACAGAGGGCTCGTGGTACCTTCTGCCCACCCTTCCTTCTTTGCTTTGAGAACCGTGTGAATGGAGAGTGGGCATAAGAGAAGGAGGTACTCATATGGAGTCGCACACTTACTTGAGAAGTGTGGGAGATTGGGGAATGCGTCGAATAAACTCCCCTAGGGCCAAAAAAATAACAGACAAAGATTTACTTAGATAGTTGATTGGTCTTTTTTTCATAGTGATTGGAAAGGAGGGCGCCTGGGTATGTTATAGAAAGGGAAGGCGGAAGCATTGAATGGCGAAGAGAGGCGGCTCGGCAGGGAAGGAATGGGAAATCGTCAAAGATGATTTCTTTGTTGGCGGAACAAAGGGCTAAATAGCGAGAGTGATTCTCTGAGCCGGTCAGGATTTCCAATGCCTCGGGAAATTGGTCGAGATAGATGACATCACCTTTTTCCCCTCTTCCTTACCGGTAGGGAAATCTTCTCTTATGGCCTTCACCCCTGGCCCAGAAATAGAGAACCAAGCCCCTTTCTGATCCATTCATTTCTGCAAGCAGGGAGGATCCAGAGCGTTTCCCCCTCCTATTAGAGGCCGGATGGCCGCGCCTCACAAGCACCCAACCTTCCTTTTGCTCTTCCTTTGGGTTGCCTCCACGAACGTGCCACTTAGGAGCCCTACACATATTACAAAGGAGCTACTTCAATTCAAGCACAAGCCCCCCCTTCTATTGCATAACTTAAAAAAGCTATAAACAAACAAAGTGGTTGCGGGAATGATATGCTTTGGTTACCGGCGAAGGCTTCCAAAGGAGACCAGCTTTCCATACTAGTTGTTACCTTACGTTGCCATTTTTCCAATATTATTGAATAGCATGGCCTGGGGCTAAGATAACTCAAGTGGGAGAGAGGTGTTATGGGTGACCTTATTGCACGGTTCAGAGAGCACTTGTGTATGTGATGCAAGTGAAAGTCTACGAAAAAGATATCGTAAAGTTTCATTCTTTGTTCTTTCGTCGACCCTATCTATGTTTCTATGATGGCCCAAGAACACACTCATTCTTCAACCGTAGAGAGACTTTTGAATTGTGAGGTACCATTATGAGCTCAATATATACGAGTGTTATTTCGTGAAATAACTCGAATTTCAAATCATTCACTTGCTTTAACTACTCATGCTATGGATGTAGGAGCATCAACTCCGTTCCTGTGGGCTTTTGAGGAGCGGGAGAAATTGTTGGAATTCTATGAAAGTGTCTCGGGAGCCAGGATGCATGCCAGCTTCATACGACCAGGTGGAGTGGCACAAAATCTGCCTCTTGTTTATGTATAGATATTGATTCATTCTCACAATAATTTGCTTCTCGTATCAATGAATTAGAAGAGATGTCAACCGGCAACCGTATCTGGAAACAACGATTAGTCGGTATTGGTACTGTCACTGCACAACAAGCAAAGGATTGGGGATTCAGTGGTGTAATTTTAAGAGGTTCTGGGGTATGCTAGGATTTGCAAAAAGCAGCACCTTATGATGTTCATGACCAATTTGATCCTGACATACCAGTAGGTACCAGAGGAGATCACTATGATCGTTACTGTATTCGTATCAAAGAGATGCGACAAACTGTTCGAATCATTGTGCAATGTCTTAATCAAATGCCTAATGGCATGATCAAAGCCGATGATCGTAAGCTATGTCTTCCATCACGATCTCGAATGAAACTATCCATGGAATCATGCACCGTGTGAAATGTATATCATCGCCGTTCTTAACCGAGACTCAGGTTAATCTCCATCTCGGAACCTTGTGGGGTTAGGAGTAAAGCATCCCGAGGTTGGCACATCTCGTTGATCATGGAGAAGCATTGGGAACCCTAATTTTTTTCTTCGAAGACATTTCTTTTTCCGTTCCCCCGCCCGACATAGCACTTCCCTTCCGGTTCTTCAGAAGAATCAACTTATGTCTCCCTTCTTCATTGATTTGGGGGCAAAAGGAACCGTCTACCAGTTGGGAAGCTAGACATCAAGTAAGTGGTTTGATGAAGATAACTAAGCTGACACGCCAGATTTGGCTGCTGGCACAACAAGATGGTTCCTTACCACACCGCAGGCGGATGTGCGGTAGCATTCGTGGTGGTGCTTCAGGATTCTAATGTACTGCGTCCAAGATCAGAACGAGTTTGCTGGTGGACCACTACCGTCCCATTCTTGAGTGAGCTGGAGCGCAGCCATCTTATCCACTGAACTAGCTAGAAGTTATCACTTCAGGTCGATGCACTAAAAGAAAAGGACCGGGAAATACGGCAGCATAGGAACCATGGGACCCCCTACTAGTAAAGGGAAAATGGAAGTGCGCTCTTGCGCACCAGCTGAAAAGGCCCTTTCCCTTTTTAATAATAATAAATAAGGTAAGCTTTATAGCTCCAACCTAGTCAAGGGGATTTGATGCCCTTTGAATAGGTTGGGTTGCTGGATACGGGATCCTCGTAGTAGGCTGGACCAAGATCCAGTCGAGAGAGGGCAGTCTTTAGAAACAACTGGTTGGGAAAGCAAGAGAATGCTTCGCATTTTCTTATCTTCTTCCCACCCTAGGAGTAGCACAAAAAGAGGGATTAGCATTACTGACCCAATGATAAAGCACTAACACCTTCCTCGTTGGGGCTCCGCGCACTGGGAAAAGGCTGACGCAATGGGAAACCGGCCACTAGTTACGAAGTGCCAATAAGGTATGGAGAGGGCTATCACAGTCAGGTGCGAATTTCTTACCCGAAAAATGGCTTGATGAACCATTCGCCACGCACCGTCCACATTCACATGCTTATCATCGAGGATGTAAGTACACAGTGCCCCACAAGTAGGCTACTTTTTCTAGAACGCAGTCCGAGATAACCGTAACCGTGTATATATAGAAATATATCTTCGACGCTGTCATTTTGAAATGTCCGCTTTAACTGCTCTTTCACCTCCCAAAGAGTAAAGTTGGCTTGATGAGTGCAGATGAGGAAGCGGAAGCAAGAAAACCAATAATCTCTTTCTTGTCCTTCTACTTAAGGTTAAGGGGAAAAGAAAAGCGCTTTTGCTACTGAGAAAGCGAATGGTCAGCTCGAAGGTTCAAGACTTAGCCGAGCGTTAGCGAAGCTAGATTCTCATAGCAAAGCACTTCGAGTTAGCGAAGCGCTGTAGTAGCGCCGAAGCACTATGTGCTATAATCATGAGCCAAGGATGCTTCGTCTTCTCTATAGAAGCAGTCAACTGAGTTCTGAACGAATTATCTCCTTGGTAATGGCTTAATCTATAGATAGAAAGCCCTATAATGGGAAACTATCACGTTAGGTTTGGAGAGAGATGGGACCGATTATTTAATAGGGGAAGCAGATGCAAGATTTTTCTTTCAATAGCCAACCAAATGACTACAGGATCATCGGTCTACTCTACCTCAATTCACCATTTTGAACCTTATACAGAAGGTTTTTCCGTACCAACTACTTCTATCTATACCGCAGTTGAAGCACCTAAAGGAGAATTTGGTGTCTTTCTGGTCAGTAATGGAAGCAATCGTCCCTACCGTCGTAAAATAAGAGCACATGGCTTTGACCATTCACAAGGACTCGATTCTATGTCCAAACATCACATGCAAGCAAATGTGGTCACCATCATAGGTACTCAAGATATTGTGTCTGGAGAGGTGGATAGATAGGACTACTAGTTGCTCGATCAGGACCCTAGCTTTAATGCAAGCCAAAAACCTAATTTTTATGCCCCCTTTCTTTATTTAAGGAGATTCTATCCAATTATTAGCCCCGATGCGGAAAGAAGTAAAGAAAGAAGAGTTGAAGATGGCTTAACAGTAAGAGAGAACCTCCTCATCTCGTGTCTAGGAACATCTATGTAGATGGGATTGGATTCATAGTGCCAGTTAGGGGTAGGTATAAACCTTCATTCATCTTCTTCGATCTTCCTTGGAATATCCATCATCTTGGTCTCGACCTTGTTCAGTTCTCCCTGATTGAAAGTTCCTATTTTGCTGCCTCTTCGATCGTCTCCGACTCCCTAAAAAAGAAGATTGGTGACCTAGATGGTCAGGGTATTTCCTTACCTTAGCTGAGCCTTATTTCCTTTCAACATTCCTATTCATCTTGCCTTGTCTTGGGCACCGCAGCGGACTGATTATCCTATATATAATATCTACTCTAAAGATTAAGAGGATAGAGGGTCTCCCTTGCATAGATTCGATTGGGATTGATTCTCAGGATCGAGCCCTTATCAGAGGCGTGCCTACCGACACCTGTCAAAGTCTTTGGCTTGCACGACGTCTCCTTCCATTTGCTCCAGCTATAAAAGAAAAGAATGGGTGCAACACTTTATTCTCTTCTACCGCTCTTTGTTTACTTCTGGCCTTCCTGAACTCCTACATGGGGGGAGTCATATCTTGGAGTAAGCTCCTTTCCATGGGCAATCTACTCAAGAGTTTAGGCCCCTATTCGGTCTATGTCTGGGTTGCTGCCATACTCAAAGGCGAGAGGCTCAAAAAGTTGATACGATCGGCCTCATAGGAGAGGGAAGCCAACTTGGGAGTCTAGGCAAAGTACTTTTTTTGTATATAGGCTTTCGTATAGGATAGGATTTTCATTCCTCCCGCCAAAGCTAGAAAAGAAAGGAGCTCTCTCTTTTTTCCAGCCTTCTTTTTTTTAAAGGCATATAGTACGTTCTCGCTTTCAGGGGGAATTCAAGCAAAAATCTAGTACAAGGAGGAAGCAAAAGGCTAGCTACCAGGTACGAAATAAAGTATGACTATAATAAATTATAGAGCAGTGGGGAGCATGCCCATCCCATTAGATATCATTTGAGCTTACCCTTTCCTAAGATCCTGGACGTGGTACTGACGAATGAACTTGGTTACTGGTTTGACCGGTTTGTTGGCAAAAGGAAAGGTCTGTTCATTTGTCCAGAAATATGTTATTGGCCTATCTATCGATTGAACCAGGGGCTGGGCTCTTGTTGACAGACATAAGAAGTGGGATTAAGAATAGGGGAAGAGCAGCTCTACTCATACTTCTGCTTATGGAAAGACATAAGAAGCACCCTATAAAACATGCAAGATCTCTTAGTAAGCCCTTGTTGGCATATCAGGTGCCATTGAACACAGTCCAGGGAAAGCATCTATCTATAGTGATAGTGATCCATCGCCTTGACTTGAGTCTCCACCACATCTATTTCCTGCCCGCTTGTAGCAGTTGTTTAGGCTAGGCCGGTTAGAACCTCTCCGCGGTTCTCGTTTCTGATTGAACTATGAAGGATCAGTATTGCTGGGGGAGATTGTTCTCCTCAGATGGATTGTTAACCATGGTCTCTTGAAGGTTTCATTCTTTTACCATCTCTCCCAGCCAATAACCTACTAACCCTAAGCTTGCAAGCACCTTTGTCACATCTAAGTGCATATTCAATTGTTCTATTTGGGACAGAAATAAAAAGATCTTTTGTGGGAAGAATAGCTCGAAAGCACGGGATGGGCCTTCCCTTCCTTTACGTCATCCACCACCCTGTCCTATCCACTCCCCCCTAATCTTAACTTGTAATTTGAAGAAGAAAGATAAGGAAATCGAATTAGACATAAACCCTTGTCTATCTTCTTTGGCTAATGATGAAGCAAATCCCTAAAGTCAAAGTAGTCCATGAAAGCATCTATTTTTTCCGTTCAGGAAATTGCTTATGTAAATATGGGGTGATTCTCTTATAAGATCTTCCTTTCTTCTCTTTTTTTCTATTAGTTAGCTTGGATTGAGAAAGCTCCGCCCAATAGCGCTTAGCCATGTGTGTGTAGACAGAAATGGTCTTGCGAAGATGGTCAATGTTAGCCTAAGAGAAAGTAAAAACTGTGAGAAGGGCGCGAGAAGTTTTGTGAAGGTAGAGAGTGATTTTCAAATCAGACTTCAAGTTGGTGTGCCGCATGTTAAGAAGGCAGAGACCGCCCCAGGCTTCGCCCTAATTCCCATCTAAGGTTGAATAAGATTAGATTAGTCTCGCTAAATTCGTTCTCGAATGAATCATCGATGGAAATAGGCCTAGGTGTATGAAAATTTCTTGTCATTCCCCTTCTTTCTTCGACGAAGGCATACATGCATCGATAGCCAAATAAGAGGTAGAAAAAGGAAAGCGGCACCGCTCCGTGGGCTTAATAGCTCTGTTTCTTGTTCCTGAGTGGAAGGTACACTCAGCCCCTGATACATTGCTATTTCTTAATCCTTGCATCCAGGGATAATGAGTCAGTTGGCTCTTAGAGTATAGCCTCTCTCGGGGTTAGCGATAAGAGTACTCTGGCCCGTGTGGTAGTGGGTGAACTAAGGATTTCGTGCTTGCAAGGAAGCGTGCATGTGGGTGAACGCATCACCAGCTAAGCTAGTCACTTGGAACATAGGGGTATTCAATCCCCGAGCTTCTGGGCCTTGAGAACTGACTTCGGATTTGCTCCTTAGATAGTGAGTAGCAAAGAAGGGTAGGGTTTCAAGTTTAGGGTTTTAACTTCCACGTCCCAGCTCGTCGAAGCTACCGCCTATCGATTGAAATTTCCCTCCTCAGCCAGAGGTGGAACTGGCTCCCCCTGAACCATCCTCAGAAGAGTAAGGAAGGAGAAGGGAATATGAGTTTCTGGCCTCCTAAGAGTATAAAGAAGCGGAGTGTCACCCCAACCAAACTAGACGCACGCATCAAGGCGTTCTGCCAACGAGCAAAGGCGATCGCTCAAGAAAGGGGATTTAGACCCAGCAAATACGATGCAGTGAAAGACGCTGCGGACTATGTGGCTGGTGACATAAAAGATATGATGGCAGCTAGCCAACTCCGCTTTCTAACGAGGTTAAGGCATGACCTAGAAAACGGAAACAGCGAGACCTGGGGTCTAATCGAACGAGAAGTTTAAAGATGGAGATCAGGTTCAGCATTAAATCATAAAGGTTTGAGGTCCCATTGGTCAAATGAAAGGGAAGGTCCTACTTCCGGGACAGAGCTGTATAACGCGAGAGTGTCACATACGGTTCCTTTAAGAAGGGTGTGATACCACCACCTATCAGGCTAGACGAGCGGTCCACAGAGCTACATCCCTACTCACCTGGTCTATGCTCATCGCTCTTTCCAGGAGGTTGGCCGCCTATCCTAGATCTTCCCATTTCCAAGAAGATCCCAGGCTCAATCTGGTTTAGTATCAAGGTGATTCTTTTTCAATTCATATATATATGGGTTTGTGCAGCATTTCCACGATATCGTTATGATCAATTAATGGGACTTGGCCAGAAAGTGTTCTTGCCTCTATTATTAGCTCGGGTAGTCCCCGTTTCTGGTGTTTTAGTCACCTTTCAATGTCTCCCTTAATTATGTGTGAAGAATTTCCCTATTGAGTAATGGGAAGCGGGCTAGTCCCCGAAAATTCCCCGCCCGTAAGTTCCGTTGTCATTGGGGAAAAAAAGAAAGAGATTTTTTTGAGATTCTCAATTATTTGTTTCTCCCATGCTTTCCGTTGGTCAACAACCAACTAAATCTATACTTCTTCACTACTCGTACAGGCTTGACTTAAGCTGTATTGAGGGAATACTTTTATCTCAATCAATCAATATGTTTCCAAGAATTCCACGTGTCTTTTCCTTTGATGAGGAAAGTATCAATTCCAGTGCTACATCTGCGAGAACTTTGCCTCAATCCACAACAACTTCTCTTCAATCGTCTGATACTCAAGGTTCTTCTAATGGTATATTTGAGGATCATCCAGGTCTTAACCCTTCCAGTGAACGTATAGTGGAGCTTCAATCTGATATATGGGATAAATTAGGAGAGTTGATGCCTAACAAGAGTGCCCAAGAAGTTCTGGAAGCGACCGAAGTTTTACATGGCGAAAGCAAAAATATTTCTTTTCTTGACTACCTATTGAAAGATTTGAATCAAAACGGAGTAGAGAGTGAAGCCTATAAAGATGCAGTGGATCTAGTGAACTATTTCGTCTCCAGCCCACTTGAACAATCTGAAATAATCCCATTGATACCTATGAAAATAGGAAATTTATATTTCTCATTCACAAATCCATCTTTGTTTATGCTACTAACTCTCAGTTTGGTCCTACTTTTGGTTTATTTTGTACTAAAAAGGGAGGAGGAAACTCAGTACCAAATGCTTGGCAATCCTTGGTAAAACTTATTTATGATTTCGTGTTGAACCCGATAAACGAACAAATAGGTGGTCTTTCCGAAAATGTTAAACAAAAGTTTTCCCCTCGCATCTCGGTCACTTTTAGTTTTTCGTTATTTTGTAATCCCCAGGGTATGATACCTTATAGCTTCACAGTTACAAGTCATTTTCTCATTACTTTGGGTCTGTCATTTTCGATTTTTATTGGCATTACTATAGGGGGATTTCAAAAAAATGGGCTTCATTTTTTAAGCTTCTTATTACCTGCAGGAGTCCCACTGCCATTAGCACCTTTTTTAGTACTCCTTGAGCTAATCCCTTATTGTTTTCAAGCATTAAGCTCAGTAATACGTTTATTTGCTAGTATGATGGCCGGTCATAGTTCAGTAAAGATTTTTAGTGAGTTCGCTTGGACTATGCTATGTATGAATGATCTTTTATATTTCATAGGGGATCTTGGTCCTTTATTTATAGTTCTTGCATTAACCGGTATGGAATTAGGTGTAGCTATATCACAAGCTCATGTTTCTACGATCTTAATCTGTATTTACTTGAATGATGCTATAAATCTTCATCAAAGTGCTTATTTTTTTATATTTGAACAAAAGCGAGTATGAATGGACTTAGTCGTGGAGCATTCCGAGTCTTTTCTTTAGGGATCGTTCCTGCGCATCTCCTTACTTTATAGCAATTATTGCTCCGGTTCCAGAAGGTATAGCTCTCGCCTCAGCTTTTTCTTTGAAATCAGAGATAGTTCCAATTTCCTACTGAGATAGGCAAGCAGAGGGGGAACTAGACGTATCTTGCTAGGCAAAGACAGGTTAGAATGGATAGCTCGCGGGTGGGATTGACGGGATAGATCACTATTGCAGAAGGAGGTAGAACCGGGGGAAGAATTATGGCTATAAAGGTCCTCTCCCTCTTAGGCACATTGTTCTAAAGATTAAATCTCAAAGCGGTACAAAATATTAGGCAGAAGAAGAACTAGAACTAGAAATCTTCGCCCCTCCCCTTGTACCAAGAAGCAAGTTTAGAACATAAGGATAATGGGCTCATCTATTATAAGTTATTAGTTAACGGAGCTATCTCAGATATCTCGAGTAAGGAGATGGGACGGGTTTGATAGTTAGAGTTCTATTTCTAGGAAAAAAGAGACTGTCGGGAAGCTCAGTCTCGGCCGGGCTCGAAGCATAGGGTAGAACGTAATATCTCTTGTTGGTTCAGCTCAACAAGCTATTACAAAAGAGTCCTCAAAGAAAGAAGCCATTTTTACGGGATTTTTTCTTCCCGTCCGTAATTAGATCTTCAAGCTTAGTCCAGTTCGGATCTATCATAAACCAAAGAGCTAGGCTAAGCGAGGGTCATAGCGATACAATGTTCATACTCGATCAAATCCAGTAGGAATATCAGGAATAGTAGGATATAGTAGGAGCCTGCCTTATTCTTCTCCCATTCGGGACCCCTATTTTCTTGGAGATAGCCTGGTCTGAGTTAGAACAACAGATTCATGAGCAAGAGCGTATTTCACAGCTGATTCAACAACAACCATTTTTTCTGGGGAACTTTCATATGAGTCTGTTCTTTCTTTTAATCTACTATAAAGGTTCTAAATTGGCTCCTTAATATTAAGGATAATTACATTCTTGAAAGGATCAAGGGATCTACTCTCTCGCATAAAGTCTTACGCTCTTATCATTAACCTTCATGGCTTTTTGCTTCTTTGGTCTCGCTCTTTCATTCTTGGTTCTCTCTTTCAAGCGTCTTTCCATCCTGGGGATTTCTTCTCATTCCATCCGTTCTACTAGCTGGTGACGCCTTCTCTCTTACTTATCTATTCCCATCCATCTTTACCTCTCCTACTCCACTACTTCCCTCCTTCAAGGCGTGATTAATGCGTCTTAAACCTCTCTCTTGAAAAAAAGCATTTTTAGTGGAGCCTTAGCACGTGAACCCATAGGAACAAGGCCCTTCTTCTTAGAAAAACAGCTTCTGAATTATCATCACATCAGTAGGCGCATAAAGCAAATCTTGGTATTCACTTATTGAAAATCTCTTTGAGATTGCTTAGACAAATCTTTTTATGTGAGGCCGCTCCACCTTTCTTACCTTGTTTTTTGGGCTTCAAATTCTGTGACTCATAAGCCCTCAGTATCTAAAGATAGATGGCTAAAGGGCAGGTTCTGCAGTTAACTAAGAAGGCGATTGATTGTCTTGGAGAGGAAAGGAAACTCGGGATTTAAAACAAAAAGGATAGGAATGAATTTAATAAAGAAATAATATATAGAACCTTGAGCATTTTCTCTTCTCGGCAATGGTTGAGAGTAAAAAAGGGGTATCCGTATAGAAGGATTACTGGTATACCGGGTAGATGTTTATCTTTTCGACTTCAGCAAAAATGTTCAAAGCACCACCTTCATCAATTATCTTGATGTCAAAAGGGAAGAGGACATGTTCTTACTTACTTAAAAGTCAAAAAAAGGGGAATTTTCATGTCTTAGTTTCACTTCCTTGAACTGGCTACTATCGCACAACGTGCCCTTTCTTGGTGGGTCGTTAATTAATCAGTTTTAAAAAGAGGGATGGATTTCAACCTTGCTTTGAGTCGTCAGGCTAGTAAAGCGCTACTTGTAAATTGATCGTTAAGGTCATTCACTCGATTCCCTCGGTGGGTCTGCTACCGATGGATCAAGATATGCTGCCTATCATGCCAAAGGCACTGCTGGTGGATATGCCAAAGATGTCCTGGCTTTGAACCGGGTACTTGAAATGCTAAAGTTCTTATGGTCCTGCTTCAACCACCCTTCCTTCTCTACCTTTTTTTTCAAAAACTTAAGCTACTTAGGTTGATGCTGGCAATCTCGAAGGGAGATATCTGGACTTGGAGCTACTCATCTTGATCTTTATTATATTAGGATGCGAGGAAGGGGAAAAAAGGTGATAAGCAAGAAGAGGATAGAAGAATGTTAAAGAAGTCCCTATAAGTACTTCACTTAGACTTTCTATAGTCTTTCTTTCCCTCTTCCCTCAAAGCGCGCTCTTTCATCCATGCACATGGTTCTTACTTTCATTTCCCCCCTCACGTAGGAGCGAATCTTGTTTTCAAAGATGAGTTATAGATGAGTAGGTTCGATCACCCCACATATCGATGGTTTTTTAATACCTTATCCTAGGTCCATCTAGTTGATCGAGGGATATACGAGTATAAAGAAGGGATGGAGAATCTTTTATTTGATCTTGATTTGATGTATATGTTACGATGCCTTCATATGAAGGAGGATTGGGGGCAGATAAGAAGAGCGACCCAAAAATGAAAAGAAGAGTATGAGGGCCAGCGGCTCACTAATAATAAGAACTCACATTCTCGTCCTGACAAATGACCAACCTCTTAAGGCATCTTTCTCAATGACCATCCTCTCCCATTCCAGTTCTTTTCAATTTTTTTAGGGGCAAGTTCATTTTCATTCCCTTGATTTGGCTAGGTGTGAAGCAACTTCACGATCCAATTCATTCCCTAAAATTGGAACAAGGGGAACTAGAATATGCTGATTGATCCTGGTAGCGACAGGCTCCAATCGGAAGGAACCGCATGTACTCTAGAAAGACGTATAGGCAAGCCTTTCTTTATGATCATATGGATCATTTTTTGTGACTTTTCTTTCCATAGGCATAAATTGCAGTCTAACTAGCTTTCTAACTTTAGGGGACCCATAATCAGTCTTTTGATCCTCCTCGAGCCTACTCTCATCTTTCGAATTAAGCTTCCAATTTAGTTGGTGCAGACACTGAAGGATCAGCTGACACTAGATAGGAAAGGTTTTTTATCGAAGGTCTCAAACCTGTTCTGAAGTCACTTTAGGATTCGGTTTCCGATCCGGTTGATGTTCGAACATCCTCAATCGAGGTGGCTCTAAACTCAGGTTGCCTACCTCTCTAGTTACAGAGAGATGAGAGCGGCTTCAAAGCCTTAATTCAAGCTAGAAATCTCGCTAGAAAACTAGCCATATCGATCTAGGTAAGTGGTGACAACGAAAAGGCTTTTAAGCCTGAGGGGCGGTGAGCGAGGTAGGATAAAATGGTATTTGAACCAGGGCGGGAGGCCCTATGTAGTTTGTCTTTTCATGGGTGGTGGGCAGAGAAAAAAGCCATTTATTAAACCTTTTGGAACTGGAGACGAAGAGTCGTTTAAAGACCTTTTCAAAAACCACTTTGTAGAGGGCGGGTATCTTGCTCAATAGAACCATACTTTGCTATGTCAATAGTCAATAGGAGAGAGAAAGAAAGAGAACATCAAGAGGAGGCCTTTTTCTTTATATTTATATATTTCAGAAATCGAATCATCATGCACTTTAGGCCCTTCTGAAAGCCATGAGCCGGGGTGACACGAGTAGCGAAAGACTGAGCTTGCTCATGTTCTCATGCTTCACACAAACCCAGACTAGGAATCTTGAAAGCCATATCACATCATATGCATTTAGAAAGTCCGATAAAAAAAAGGACTGGGATTGAATGGATGGTTTCCAAGGCCAGGGCTCGATCCTGAATAATTCAGACCAGCGAGTATCTGTTTAATTTACTTAATGCACTCACAAACATTCGCATCGCTTCCCTAGCTTCGTGTTAAGGGCACAACTTAAAGAACAACTTCCTCTATTGACATAATATTCATTCATAGTGGCCAGGCAGACCGTTCTGAAGATGGAGGGCCCTAAGAAACCCAAAAATAAAAAAAAACCAATATAGGAACTACAACTAAGAAAGAAGAAGAATAAGAAGAATTTCTTAAGTAAGGTAGTCGCCATAAGGCTTTTCATTTTTTTGGTATGCCGCTCCGCGAGCAAGGAGTGCCACGCACGAGCGGAGCAAAAAGAAAGCAAGGGGAATTCTTCTCTTTTTTGGGGAGAAATCCTTTGATTGCATATTGAATATAGATCCATGTCTTTCTTGTTCCACTAGCTAAGAACAAATTCTCACATGTACCTTTCATTATTACAACCTTCTTTTTTGATGTCAAAGACCAGAAGCTACGCGCAAATTCTCATTAGATCTCGGTTGTTCTTAACTACAATGGCTATTCATTTAAGTCTTCAGGTAGCACCACTAGATCTTCAACAAGGTGGAAATTCTCATATTCCGTATGTACATGTTCCTATGGCTCGGATGAGTATTATTGTTTATATCATTACGACTATAAACACTTTTTTGTTCCTATTAACAAAACATCCCTTTTTTCTTCGCTCTTCCGGAACCGGTACTGAAATAGGTGCTTTTTCTACGTTGTTTACCTTAGTTACTGGGGGGTTTCAGGGAAAACCTATGTGGGGAACCTTTTGGGTGTGGGATGCTCGTTTAACCTCTGTATTCATCTTGTTCCTTATTTACCTGGGTGCACTGCATTTTCAAAAGCTTTCTGTCAAACCGTCTCCTATTTCAATCCTTGTTGGACCGATCGATATACCAATAATCAAGTCTTCAGTCAACTGGTGGAATACATTGCATCAACCTGGGAGCTTTAGCCGATGTGGTACATTAATACATGTTCCTATGCCCATTCCAATCTTGTCTAACTTTTCTAACTCCCCTTTCTCAACCCGTATCTTATTCGTTTCTGGAAACACGTCTTCCTATTCCATCTTTTCTCAAATCTCCTTTAACGGAAGAAATAGAAGCTCGAGAAGGAATACCAAAACCTAATTCACTCGCTGAGTCTTTTTGCAACCATGGCTGAATGGTTAAAGCGCCCAACTCATAATTGGAGAATTCGTAGGTTCAATTCCTACTGGATGAACACCAATGGGACCCTCCAATAAGTCTATTGGAATTGGCTCTGTATCAATGGAATCTCATCATCCATACATAATGGAATTGATGTGCTATATTCATATCATAATGAACAGTAAGAACTAGCATTCTTATTGAGACTTTCACTCATAGGGAATAAAATTTATTTATAGATGGAATCAAATATGCAGTATTTACAGACAAAAATATTCGGTTATTGGGGAAAAATAAATATTCTTCTAATGTCGAATTAGGATCAACTAGGACTGAAATAAAGCATTGGGTCGAACTCTTCTTTGGTGTGAAGGTAATAGCTATTAATAGTCATCGACTTCCGGGAAAGACTAGAAGAATGGGACCTATTATGGGACATACAATGCATTACAGACGTATGATCATTACGCTTCAACCGGGTTATTCTATTCCACCTCTTAGAAAGAAAAGAACTTAAATCAAAATACTTAATAGCATGGCGATACATTTATACAAAACTTCTACCCCAAGCACACACAATGGAACCGTAGACAGTCAAGTGAAATCCAATCCACGAATTTCACCTCCCCAACTACCCTGAGAGCAATTAGAGAAAAAAAAGGTATAGAAGGATAGGTGAAATTCTCCTTATGAAGGGAAAGAGTCCATAGACCCAAATTGAAATATAAACTTGAAAATTCATGTAAAAGTTGCTAATTTGACTTTCTAATAGACTTGTTAGTTCCGCATCTCGGGGAGAAAGTTCCATAATTTAGATAGATAGAAGGGAGAATGCCGCTGACGAAATAAAGTCCTAACTACCTACAATATGGCCATACGTATCCAAAAATGTAAACAAAGTAGCTACTGTCAGTGCCATTACTAATGAGATCCAAATAGATTTAGTTTAGCCCGAGAAATTGTTCTTTGAGCTCTTCGTCCATAATAAAGGAATGCTCAACCACATCCGAATTTTATCTATGGACAACATCGTTGTGGTAAAGGTCGTAATGCCAGAGAAATCATTACCGCAAGGCATAGAGGGGGAGGTCATAAGCGTCTATACTGTAAAATCGATTTTTGATGGAATGAAAAAGACATATATGGTATAATCGTAACCATAGAATACGACCCTAATCAAAATGCATACATTTGTCTCAAACACTTTGGGGATGGTGAGAGGAGATACATTTTACATCCCAGAGGGGCTATATTTGGAGATACCATTCATTTTGGTACAGAAGTTCCTATAAAAATGGGAAACGCCCTACCTTTGAGTGCGGTTTGAGCTATTGATTTACGTAATTTAAAATAACAAATTAGGTTTACAATGAAACCTAGAAATCGATCACTGATCCAATTTGAGTACCTCTGCAGGATAGACCTCAACAGAAAACTTTAAGAGTAAGGGCAGCAAGTGATTGAGTTCAGTAGTTCCTCATAAAGAATTATTGACTGATGAGTTATAGTAATATGGAGAAGAAAAAATTATTTCAAGAACCGACAGAACCGGAAACGCCCCTTATTTCAAATAGAGTGGTATGGGTTATTAACATATCATTTGATGGTCAGAGGCGAATTCAAAGCTAAGCAGTGGGAATTCAAAAGATTCCCCTGGGGGGAAATAGAGATGTCTCCTACCTTACCCATAATATGTGGAAGTATCGACCTAATTTAATAGAGTCATTCAGTCTGAATGCTACATGAAGAACATAAGACAGATGACGGAACAGGAAGACCCAGGATATAGAAGATCATAACATGAGTGATTCAGCAGATTTGGATTCATATATATATATCCACCCATGTGCTACTTCATTCTACGATATATAGAAGATCCATCTCTATAGATATTATCATCAACATCCAGAAAGCCCTATGCTTTGGAAGAAGCTCGAAAAACAGTTTGGGAATTGATCAAAAGAAGAATCTACTTCAAACGATATGCCCTTAGGCACGTCCATACATAAGATAAAAATCACACTTGGAAAGGGGGGACAATTAGCTAGAGCAGCAGATGAGATAGTACCGGAGTCGTTCAAAGAGCCCTTCTTTCTATTCTGTTTTGTGCGTGTCAACTATTGATTCTATGCCATCAAAGCATGCTAACAGCAGAAAATAAATGCAAGTACATACAATTGTGGTAATGCCACATCATTGATAAAGAACCTTGCCATCCCCAGCCTTGTCCCCTGCAACAAGTTCATTGGCATATTCCCCTTCCCCTTTTATTCCCAAAAGTTGATTCAATAGGCTTCCTTAATTGATTCAAAAAGCTTCTTTCCCGCGACATGGACACTAAGGTTAGTTTTCATAGAGCGAAGCGGTGACCTCATTCATTCATTCTAACAACTCATTTCCCTATTTTCTCTAGATCTAGTCTATATATAATGACCGAGACCCGTACATAAGATTGTTCTAGCTTATCTCCTTCTAAGGAAGTCTGAGATCCTTCCCATGCTAAGATTCTAAACTCTTGAACTTAAGAGAGGCTTCTTTTCAAGTTGAAGAGTAGAAATTGAGTATAAGGAAAATGACAAAAGAAATTTCACACGGAGATCAGTGTACCCATAGATCTATATGAAAAATAGATATATGAAAATTCAAGAAATTCATTTTCAAAAACCAGGAATTTCAAAGGCGAACGACGACATAAAGGTTCCCCAAGTCATCCTGGCGGCCGGGCAAGCTCTCCGTAGAGCTACCGATTTCCCTCCTATCCTAAAAACCAGATTCAGAGGTTGTTTCTCTTAAGACAAAAACGTACGATTGTAGTCATGAAGGGTTTTCACCCTACGTCATCATTTTCATGCTTTTTTGTTAAGAAACATGAGCACCTTGGGAGACCGGAGAGTTGTTGGCGTGGCAGAAGCACTCTTAACTGGGGGGAATACTTTCTATTCGGCCTTCAATTCGATGATGCCTGTCTCGTTGTGGTAGAATAGTACTCCACCATCCGATCTGGGTCCCGGTCGGTGACAAAGGCTGATTTCTTTTTCTTATCGGGGGTTTTGACTTTCCTTCATGTTCCCAGTTCTATTGAGTGGTTTATCCCTGACTATCTTATGGGAAGATTTCTCTCTTCTCTAAAAAGACACTCAGAACGCAATTTGGTCACAGTCAATTGGAATAATACAGCATGAAGACAGGACACATTAATATTCACAAACAAAGATGATACTGAATGGGCTCCTCTGTTGGGCCGTACTTCTTGCTTTGAAACCTATTCGAATGGTGCAAGATACGATACACTTTGCTTTCTTATTGCATGAAAGTGCTTGAGAGACCATCGGGAAAGATTTTTTCTGGAGAAGGTAGTCGAGTCATCCGTCTTATCTTAGAAATTGCCTTATTAAGGTCCCATCTGTCGTAACCCTTACATTGCATTCTAGTGAATCTGAAGTTTTATTCTTCGTTTCATGTGGTTCCTCGGTAGGTAGGGCTTCCATTAGTATAGTACCGTGTGCTTGTGCAGGTGAAGTGAAGATTTTGTTGATTGATTCCAGACAGGTCTCTCGAGCTTTCTTTCTCGCTCTCATCTATTTTACATAGATGATTGGTATCGAGCGTGAAACTCCCCAGGGATTAAAAAAGAATTTCGACTTTTCCCTAAAATAAGAAAGGATGGTGTTTTTAGGTAACAAACCATGCCAAACAGGCTAATCCCGTAGCAAGAAAAAAAGCAGAAAGGAACCGGGGTGGCCAGGTGTGAAGAGAAAGATAGCGTACAACGGAGTAGCCAACTCATAGAAAGAGCAGGGGCGCTAGCTTTGAAAAAAGGTAACATGAGAAACTAAATAATCATCGAGCGAAGATTTTTTTTTCCTTAGTCCAATCGAGATATATTTTATTGTACAATTGATGCGGAACGAAGGCACTTTATGGGGAGGTGAGGGTCGTAGACATGATATTTAGATCACCTTGAGTTGAGAAGGAAAATAAGTTATTCAAGTTGGTAAGAGAATGGGATGGGATTGGGAATGAATCGATGGACTCCGGGAAGCTTCGTTCCTACATTCTGCTCTCACTCAAAGTCCTTTTTTTGGTCATTTTATGGGAAAACAACAAGGAAAGAGGCTAAAATCCTCGTTGAAAACATGAATTCGTACGCAAGATACCGAATTGGATCCCTTTAATAGATGAGAATTGATGAATTAAGGAAGCAGTAGCACTCCCTACCGATGATTTGCCAGAAGCGAAGCTCATTTCCTGACAGAAAGAGAAAACTTCAACCCCAGACCAAAAGGTGGGCGTCTCAATCTAAACTAGCCTTGTCTACCAAGAATTTATACATCGATAAGGTAGCATGTCAAACTAGAATGCCCTTAATTGAGGAAGTGAAAACTCCTTTGATTTATCTTCGCAGACCGGCCATGTGATCTCCCTTCCCAGGTCTTATTGCCGAACCGGTTCTCCTTCTCCCATCTGATATTTCATTACAGTTATACCCTCAAAATAGGCAATGAATTGTGGACAACTTTCTCCTTCGCCGGTAGTTTCGACAGCTAAGCTAATTCGTTTCTAGTTTTGTAGGAGGCCATAACATCAAAAATCAAGAGAATCTTCCTAATCTTTGACTTTGAAGTGGGAATGGTCACAAATAGAGAGAAAAAGGAAGAATATGTTAAAGGTTTCCCGATTGAATACGAAGTTTAACATCCTGAACGAACTGTTTTCCTTAAGCTAGCGCACTGGCACCGCTCCGTGGGCTTGCCAATTTTAACATTAATGAGACAAGTCTGGTAGAAAGAGGACGTCTCTGACCCTTCACCTGATACCTAATGCTAGGCAGAAATCCCCGCTTTCATTGAGGGAAACTTATTGAAGTCTGAAATCTACTTTAAACTCTTTGGAATTAGACAAAGGCAGGGTAAATTGGAACCTAATGTTTATACTATCCATGAGCTGCCTGCATGAATTCCCTTTGTGAAAGGCTCAAGAGTACACTGAGTTAGGCGAGATCAAGATTGACATATTTACTTAATTTGAATTAGTATAAGTTTGTTTGAAGGTGGGTACCATGGAAAAGGTAGGTTCTCTCTGAAAGATAGACTCGAATAGGAATAGAAAATAGAAGCTGACTGTAAGCATTCTCCCCCGAGCTTAAGTAGGCTGCAAGAAAGCAGGTAAGACAATGACGAACTTGGACATGAAATGAAGTTAAGTATAGACTTTTTAATAAAAGCAGGAGTCAAGTTCCGAGCCAGAATTCTTGGGCTTCTCTCGAGAAGATAAAAAAGATCAGATGTTAATGATAGCATTGTCGACATCTGTTTCTTAAGAAAGAGTAAGATAGGAAAAAAGGCATAGGGACAACAACGGCCGCATCTCTCGATGAAAAGGCCAGCAAAGAAACCTCTTCCTTCCCCTTCGGGAAAACAACTTTCCTTCTTTTGCCTCTCTCCTGCCCTTTACTTTTGGGCATGGAATTTCGAAGTGAATGAGTGAAACAAAACAAGGAAATAAGGCTAGGAGATGACTTGTAATCGATCCGGCTGTTAGACCCAAGACACGGCCAGGATATTTCATAATTGTTTCATTCGAAAGGCAGGCCAGGAGGATTAACGATACTATATTGGTTTCATCGCCCCCCAGCAGATCGAACAACAGATCTTTCCACTATGGTTTCATTCTCCCATCGAGTGGATCAAGCTCTTCTTTTCTTTCTTTATTATGAGATCCGAAAGTAGAAAGAAGTTGTATCGGAAAGGTGGGTTAGTCACCTAGTGACATCCTAAATCCAATTACTTCACTCCCTTTGAAAGCTCAGCCAATCCAAGAGTTTTTTCATAGAAGAATCTTTCTATGGGAATAAACAGAAAGATAGGGTACTGATCACTAGCCGAATCTGCTACTGTAGGAAAGAAGATCTATGTGACCTAATTTTACATTGATTTGTTGATTCACATCGATAAAAGTTTTTGTGTGCCACATATATGGCACGAATCCCAAGTTTCATCTTACCGATAGGCATCAATCCAAGTCGCTGAGGAAGAAGAAGTATGAAGTATCGATATGTCGAAAAGCAGATGCTCGTCCAGTCAGTCCAAGCATACACAAATCCTAGTGCTAGTGTCATATCCCTCTTTTGATGGTGAATGTCAGAAATGCTGTTGAAAGACTCAATTCCATCGAGCTTCTGCGCACAACTAATTATTCCTTATAAGAGGGCATTCGAGTCGAGTCAACTATACGATAGTGAAGATCCTTTAGAGATGTAAGGTAAGTTCTTAGGAATCGATTGAATGGGACTTGCCTATCCCTTATTCATATCTGATTTTTCTCTCTTTCTTTTTGATACTTGGTTGGCGGGGTCAGGGCCTTCTATTGGAGGATATTGATTTGACTTTCTACTATACTTAGTTTTCCGCTGCTTAACTATGAGTACGATTTGGAGCTCTTGAGTTCATGACTGGTCCTACTGCTATTGAATCATCTCTTTGAAGGAAAAATGCCACATCAGTAAGAGAAGTGGGCAAGCTGCTCTCCTAACCGGTACCGGTGGTGGTGTCATAGAAGTGCTGTTGTTGGAAGGAGTAAGGACTCAATGCCCAAATTCAACTGCTGGTGGTTCAGGAAGTTAATCAGATTCATCCTATAATAAGTAAGAAGATGGCAGATGGAATCCCTCTTCACAAACGTTAGAGCACGAGTTCTATGCAGCGTATTCCCTTGTTGGTGTATCTAGACAGGAATGGAAAACAAATTAACATTTATAGAAGAGGGCCATTACACAGATTTTCTTGG
This sequence comes from Jaltomata sinuosa, assembly GCA_003996215.1. Classification (NCBI taxonomy): domain Eukaryota; kingdom Viridiplantae; phylum Streptophyta; class Magnoliopsida; order Solanales; family Solanaceae; genus Jaltomata; species Jaltomata sinuosa. The sequence continues at coordinate 168,783 of QJPP01001038.1, read as the reverse complement.
TTTTTTGTACCACCAGCACACATGGGCTTAGCGAGAAAATCAGGAAATATCATAAATAAGAGAAAGAGAAGAAGATGAGGCAAAAAAGGAAGATTAGGGTTACGTCGATAAGTTCAAACCCTTATTGAGTGAACCTCACCTATACTTAAGAGAAGATTGAGTTTGTAGTCAGTGATATCATAATCAACATCAAAAATATATTGTATTGTATTGTAGAATCTCTCAGAATTGATTAGGTAACTATATTCATCAATAGAAAGAAAGGTTGCTCATCTTATATCTCTAGTGACCGAACAAGATGCTATGATTGAAAGCATTTTCCCAGAGTGCTTAGCCTTGAGTGGTTTATATACCTGCGAAGCCGGTCCCCAGATGCAAGTAAGTCAACCTTCGAGAACGAGAACGAAAGATAAAAGAGAGAGCTGAATTCAAAAAGTAAGGGAAGAAAGGTGCGGTTATATAATGAATTATCACTCTAAAAGCCAGAAAGAAGAAAGCTTTCAAGTTATTATCTCAAGGGCCACTTCTGAGAGTGAGACATTATATTATGTTTATGTAGCGATTGGCCTCCTTGGGCTAATTCGAAGTATGTTTTTGGGGGGCTTACAGAAGCTCGTGCAAAGAAGATTTATAGGAGAGAAAAGGGGATTTCGGTATATCGTATAAAAGAGAAAGGAGTCATTTAGGAGCGCTCTTTTCATCCAACTCGAAATATCTTAAGATAAAAAAGATCGTAACGTAAGTAATGTAGTGCTAGTGCTTTAGAGCTTGAAAGAAGAAAATGAAATAGGAACAACCGCGCTGGTCGTATCGAAATAATTTACAATAGAACCCATGACTATCATTCATTATTTTTTTCCCACTCTTACTTTCATAGCAGCCAATTATTTTATGCATTTTCTAGGAAAAGAAGGAACCGCTATAATGACTGCGAGTAGAAATATAGTACTTTTTGGAATCCTGATTTTTTTCCTGACCTTATTCATTCGTAGAAATTGTTTTCGTTTGAATCATACATATATCTCTTCTTTTTTCCATCTCGGTATTTGGCTATTGTTTACGCATCCATTTTCTATCTCACTTTGGTGTTTATTTACTGGATGTTTTTTCTTTGGTTGTTGTTTTCAGTGTTGGTTCAGGAGGAGGGCAACCACTTCCTCTTCTAGGCCCATCCAACCCATCAAACTCCTCCTCGGAGGATTCGTTCTATCTCCACGTCCTATCGGAGTCTTGGCCCGTTACTTAACGTAGGCTATGAATCTTCACTTCGAAATCGAATTTTTGCACTGGAAAATGAAAATAGCCTTTTTCTATTTTCTAAAGAGAGGGGGGAGAATTGGGCAGAAGTAAAGACTCAACTCAACAATTCTACCTCTCAACGGGAATATAACCGATTACTCAAGTTTGAGAATAGGGATCTCCTGATCTGGGAGCTGCGACACTCTTATTATTCTCAATTTCAGCGACTTTTTATGGATCATCCTACCTTGGCCGAAAATACTGATTCCAACCCCCAAGAAGCCTTACTATACTTTTTTAATGTTTAACGCCATGAACTTGACCTAGAGGGAGGAACCCCGTTAGTAAAAGACCAGAGAGAACTCAGCTTTTTGGATCAACTTTCACACGATCTGAAAAAAAAAGGAAAAACCTCCGTCTATGTCAATATTCTATTTGGGAGATAATAAAGGTAAGTATATACGAGATTGACGTGAGAAATCTTTGTTATATGTGCCTGAAGCTGCTATATTTGCTTTTTTGGCTATATTAGACGAGTGAAATGGATAAGACGGGAGAGGAATGGAAAGAGGGATCGCTTTGGTATTGGTTAGGCTAATATCTCATCGAAAGGTGGGAGAGGTGCCGAGATCCTCGGCAGCGGGATCTTTCCATGATGATCGACTAAAGGGAAAGTCGCAAAAGAAATATTGGTTCGAATCCAATTCATGATTGAAGTTCATAATTCATTCCATCGAAGGAAAGAAGGAATGCACCTTCCTCTTTGGAGGCAGGGTCAGTCATTCTGCTTTGGTTCTGTTGTGAACCACAACTAACATTACTTCACCAAGGCCTCTATTATTTGTTCTTTTTTCACTCCTTTCCTAATATTTAGTTCGGGAAATCTAACTCACTACACATAATATATATGATATGCGTGATGCCGACACCTCAGATAGAGAGAGTTACGATGACTAGAATAAGAAAAAGAGGTTATGAAGTAACTCGACTGATAAGGGGAGGAAAGACCTCGGGCATTGAATCTCTGGCCTTAGCCTGCCTACCAGTCTTGATCTCTTGCAAGAACAAAAGGAAGCACTAAGAAAAGTTGCATGCCATTGGAAAAAATTATTCACTCGGATGCTCTCACAACGATGCTGAAAAGGTCATCTCTACTCTAGCTCAACACTTCCCTGACTTAGGCGAAAGAATCATCCTCAGAAAAACAAGCATCCCGGATGGTTGAGCTCAAGCGAAGCACCTTAAGAGCAAGAAGTTCCATCAATTCTGCCAAAGCCTCTCAGTCTAATGCTTCTGAAAAGACTTCTTACTACTCTAGTTAGGAAGTATAGTTTCAATATGGGCTTTCTATCTTATAACTCTATTGGCTGCTGATGCTCTTACTAAGACCCCTATTGATCTGCACGGTATAATTGAGTGATAGAGTGCCTACACTACCTTCGTTCTACGCTTTTGATCCTCCTTAATCTTCATTTATCTTAGTTAGGCCTAAGAGCTTCCGTTCATGGCTCCCCTTCTACCCCGAAAATAAGGAGAAAGCCAAGGCAAACTGATAAGGAAGCTCAATAAGCGATCTATTTGGGTATTACATTGGCTTAGAAGACTAAGGTTTAGTAAAAATGATGTATACTCAAGTTCCCAATAATCCCAATTGAAAAGACTACCAAGATTTCCTCGCTTAAGCCGTTGAAGGTAAGGTGCGTAGCGGGTCTAGTAGAGATTCATTCAGTGAACATGAACAAGTTAGATAGGCTAATGTAGGCTCTTTATTTGTCCATCCCTAGGATAGTGGTTGATTGGTTCTAACCTACCATAGATGCGGGCTCATATGTATCGCTTGCTCATTATCGACTGGAGAAAGTAATAGTTTGGCTTGGACGCGTCTTAACATACTCTCCTCTAGCACCATTCACAGTTGACTCTCAACTTCATCTCTGATCTGAGGATGGAAAGAAAGAAAGCATTGATTACAAGTGAGATGTCCAAGATAAAAGGAACGAGGGGAGAGGTCTACTCACTTAAGAGCGTTCGTGATCCCCACTTCACTCCTATTCCATTCTTTTCGACTCGCAATCGCAATAGCCGTACAATCGAATAGTTGAGTTAAACGGGGGATAAAGGTCAAACTATCAAAGAGGTCCGCTACCAAAGAATTAGGAGTTATAACATTCATAAAATAAAGAAAAAACCAATATAGGAACTTCAACTAAGAAAGAAGAAGAATTGCTTAAGTAAGGTAGTCGCTTCTTTTTTTCGGTATACCGCTCTGCGAGCAGAGTGAATGAACATAAATCTTTCCGAATATCATGAATATCGTTTGCCCCTTATCTACTCATCTTCCTATTTATAAGCCACAACTTACTTCGACGTTTTCAATTTCCCATAGAATCTCCGGAGCTTTCCTAGCCACTATAGTTTTCTTTTTTTATCTTCTTTGTCTTAAAATAGGTTTGATTTGCTTCACCTATGAGAATTTCTACCAATTCTTCTTTTATTAATCAAAGCTCATCCTAATCTCCGTCGAGATTACTGCCTTAGACCAATCCAATCATCTGTATAATGGAGTTCGTCATTTATTGACGGATTTTTTGGGATTTTTCTTTCTTAGAATTGGAAGAAAAAGATTGAAATGACTGTGAAAAATTTAACCTATACCTTTCTTTGAGATTGAAACTCTAAATTATTCTTTTCTTATGAAATGTTTATTATTAGTTGATATATCTAAAGCTTATGCCGTAGAAGCTGACATCAGGCTATTGGCCTTTTATCTGCATCTTCCCTCGTAGAGTGGCGTCTTTTATAAGAAATTTCTAAGTGGAACTAAAAAAAAAAAGAATTTGAGCTATTTTTATTGGTTGACTTTTAGCCACGCGCGACGGCTATGCGCATGTGTCCCAAAGTGACGTATATTTTTTGGTAATGGGTATACTCCAGAGAAAAGGTTTGGAATTCAACCTCCCCTTATACACTCTAAAAGGGGGTCATGGACTCCTTTTTTGTTTAGGATCCCCTTTCTACATTCAATTTTTTATGGAGCATGGTGTGGAATCACCATCATTACACATTCATTCTTGGTCTGAATACTGGTCTAGTGAGCCTTCCTAGATTCCTAGAGTGCAGCCTGCCTGCTGAAGACCGTAACATAAGTAACTCAGTGCTCCATATGGGGGAAATGAAAGGAGAATTCATTCGGATCCTCCCACATGTTCAATCTTTTTTTAGCGGTTTCCCCAGAGATCTTTATCATTAATGCAACCTTCATTTTTCTCATTCATGGAGTTGTATTTAGTACCTCTAAGAAATATGATTATCCATCGTTAGTCAGTAATGTGGGTTGGCTTGGATTACTTAGTGTTGCGCGCCTAGGAGGGAAGCGCGCTTTGGGATGCGGCGGAGCTATTATCGTCCAGCTCCCTAACCTAAAGAGGCACCGAGTTTGGACCGCAGGGAACTGTAGCATTGGGGGACGTCTAATCCTTTTGCTGCCGCAAGGCTGGCTAATCGTACATAGCAGGCTCGAATACCCCTGGTTCTGGAAGGCACATGAGTCTGAACGATATGTTGAATGTGCGACCAAGACTACACTATGTAGGTACCTGTGCAGGTGAGGCATCGGTCGGTCCTATAAATGGAAGCAACGGCGCGAGGAGTTAACGACCGGACGTGTTGCAACCTAGGGATCACCAGGCAGCGCTTTCGCTCTATAAGGATCGGGGGGCATATCACAATTCTTCTTGGAGGAGGGTTGTTTGCCCGGGTGAATGATCCTTCCATAATGTATTTCTACCTATTATAGCACCTGGAACCAAACTCAAGCATACGACGATCTTCATGCGTGAATAGCCGGGAGGAAAGAAAGGGCGGTAGATGATAATGAGAAAGGGCGCCACATCTGGACTGGCGGAATGGATGAGCGAAAAGTGTCATGCCATGGAGTAGGGAATAAACCTCGTCTCATGTAAGATAACTAAATCTCGAGGCCGAGGAACTGAGGGACCTTCTCGAGCACAGGATAGGTAATTGAGAGATAGAGCTAGCCTATTCGTTATGGAAAATCAATGCTCGGGGCCAAATAGAGCGTACCTACGACACTTGAATTTCTCCGGCGGGCTTTCTATCATAAAGCCAAGCCCTAAGACAAGGTACAACTATTGGGAAGGGGACATGATCAATAGAACCTGGCTGGATCCGGGCTGGGATAGTGGCGCCCATTCTTAACCAGTTTTGAAAGGGTTTGCTCATGCTGTAGGGAGCATCCCCACTTAGTGATCGGTCCGCTAGTTCACGCAAATCAAAAGAAGTTATCACTGAAGAGTCACATGCAGGGAAACTTGCACGTGTGGGTCTGGCCGGGCTTTTCTGAGGTATCTAATAACCCTACTTCTGCTCGCCGCTGGCGTACCTCTCCTAACTATTGACCATTTATTCTGGAATAATCTTTTAAGGAGGGACAATTTTACATATTTCTGCCAAATCCTTCTATTATAAAGTACGGCTGGTACCATTTCTATGTGTTTCAATTCTTTCGAACAAGAGAGGTTTGATGCTTTTGAATCCATTGTATTAATTCCACTTCCTACCCGCGGTATGCTCTTTATGATCTCGACTTATGATTCAATTGCCATGTATTTAGCTATTGAGCCTCAAAGTTTATGTTTTTATGTGATCGCAACATCAAAAAGAAAGTATGAATTTTCTACGGAAGCCAACTCAAAATATTTGATCTTAGGTGCATTTCCCACTGGAATATTATTGTTTGGGTACGACTGGACAACTACCGATATCTACTAATATCTTTTCTTAGAATGTTATTTATAAATATATATCTATCTATCTATATCGCAAACTATCGGATCGGGTATTACTTAGATGAGAAACTTGCAGACCTCATAGGTTGTAATATTACTCTTACGGGGGAACGAAATCAAAGAATATATACACTAGTAGAGACCCTCTATGTAGTTGTCTATCTAGGGTGATCGATCTACATCTTCCTCATAGACCTGGGGTTATGTCTTGATCTCCTATGTGCGAAATATAAGGGACTAGTTCCTATAGAGATTCCCCTTGGTCTAATTCCATGCCTTATGACGAAAGGGGAATCGGCGTGGCGTAAAGTGAAGATTGGGGGGAGTAGAAAGAATTCCCTTATGGGGTATTCCGAAGGTGTAACCTAGGCAATGAAAGAGGGGCCTGATACTTCAACTAGAGGAGCAACAAGTTGGTTCACCAAACCCCGACCCAGCATCACACATTCTCCAAATCCGAAGGGATCCAATGCCCAATTACCAACTCCTCCCAGAATTGCGTTATCGGAGCCGAGCCAGGAATGGCCGTTAGTGGACACCCACCACTTTTCACCGGTTAGAGAGGCCCTCTTTAATACATTAAGAAAAGATGTTCACAGGGGCCAGATTGACTCGGTCATAGGAATTTAGAATACCTACGTGCTAGTAAATGAAAACCACCTCGACCAAATCAGAGTAAACAACAATGTCGAACCAGGCCGCCCTTTGCCTTGAAAGAATTCACACGCGGCCACCAGCTTTCCCAAAATAAGGGGAGATCTGCTGCTTACTCCTCACGGAAACATCCGACCTATACTATAGTCAAGTCGTTCGCCTATGGGGTTGATGGTGTTGTCTTTAAAAGGGGGAGAGAGGAGAGCCTTAGGGTACGCTCACTTCTGCATTTTTGTTTAGGTTCTCAAGATTCTCAATCGCTCTTTTTAGTGGGGAGGAATAGTTCGTGAATGGTGGTTCTCAGACGAGGGAATCATTCCTCTCTAAATAAATTAAAAAGAAGCTAGAATCTTTCTATTGATAGAGCTTTCACATCTGCGCATAGAATCTTTTTTTGCCCTTCCATTCTGTTCTTACGGTAGTTGGGTCGGAATCCGTGTGATGGTTTGAATGTCATTTCTAATATTCTTCTAATCCCCAGAGAGATAGATTGTTGCCATTGTGCCTTGGTCAAGGGGCACGAACAACCTTAAAGTACTGTTCCATGTCCCAGAGATCTTCGAGCCTTGGCATTTCGAATCCCATTGGATGGATGTGGTTTCGGGACTCAAGTATGGAGTCGCCAGGTGAGACATTCGGTTCACGAATTCGAAACCTATCTCTACAGCAAGATCCTCAATTTGACCCGGTCCATCATGCTTTGGACATCGCCACCGGGATCGTTGAGGCCCCATGAAGATGGCTTTACTTCACTGTGAAGATGTGGTACTCATTAGCGAGCGTCTGGTTACCAACGATTCCGGATTCCCCTGCCTTTCTTTCATAGTCTACACTTGTCCGTCCAAATGGTCGACCTTGCCATCAAGTTGGGTCACTCGATCCTTGAGTGATTCCTTAACAACAACCGCCGCTGACAGCACTCCACTGCTATCGTCATGTACATGGTATAACAAGAAGAGAATTAGCAGAAATCGAAAGGTTTTTACCCAAAACTCTGCTCTGATACCTCCTAAAGCAAAATACGCACGCGCACGGGTAGAGAGTTTTTCTTCTGATCTCTCTCTGAGTCTCTAGTTTTGCTTCTGATCTCTCTCTGAGTCTCTAGTTCGTTACCTTATACTACCGATCTTCTCCCTCTGCTGCTACTGGAGCTACTGGAGCTATTGGATATCGACCTAAGAGATACTAGACCGGGTGCGAGAGGAAGGGATGCTTCTATTGATGGACCGGTGCTACCTCTGGGTCTAAGAATCATGGAAGACGTAATTGAAATATCTGGAATTTAATCACATTGGTATAAAGAGCCGGAAAGGAAAAAGAGGAGGAAAAAAGCAAGGGACTGAGCGACGAAGCGAGGTTTGGAACCCTTCAATTACAAAGTGGAAGATGCCTCTCACAATGGGTAGGATTACTGCATTTATTATATTTTACTCTTCTATTTGATAATATAGGGAGTTGGGGCAGGTTGAAGGTGAGGGGAAGTTAATTTAAACATAGTTCCACCATAACCCTAAGAAAATGAGATTGAGTTTGTGTGTAGACTATCCTTGGAAGTGTCTATTTTACAAAACCACTGGACGCAGCCGTAGATCGAGCTCTGGAAGTCCTCTCCTTATAGTCAAGTGGCCCAAGGTGCACCTCCTTTCTTTAATTCACAGGCACAGGAGGTCAAATTCCGATTGTTATGAAAGTTACTGAATGAATCTATTTCATTCTAATTCGATCAAAGAAGAAAAAAATCACGCTTTGTAGGATTTGAACCTACGACATCTGATTTTGGAGACCCACGTTCTACCGAATTGAACTAAGAGCGCTTTCTTATCACAGTAGATACGACTGTATAGAAAAAGGATTCTTTTTCCCCAATACATCTTGCATGCATATAGTCTCATAAAATGAAAATCTGTATGTCCAATTTGAATCAATCTCAATGGATCCCTCATTACTGCCCAGAGGAGAAGAACAAGTAGGGATGACAGGATTTGAACCCGTGACATTTCCAAAACAAAGGCGCTACCAAACTGCGCTACATCCCTTACAATTGGTCTAGAACAGTGTCATTGTAGAGAATTCCTGCCCACCACTCTCCCTCTAGGTCGAGCCTCCTTTTCAGTGGCCCTCTACATCGTTATTTTTCCATAGATATCTAATTTATCTTTCCATTTATTCTTTTTTGGTCTTTATTGATTTATATACTCATCATCATCCCGCCGCTCCTACCAACGCTTACTTACAACTAAGCAAAAAAAAGGTGTCACGACCCGATTTCTCAAGTCATGATGACACCTACAATCCCCAGTAGGCGAACCAATTCCCGTAGCCCAGAATGGTTAGTAATGGGCTACTACCTAACCAAAACGCACCAGCAAGCAGAAATAAGTGAAAGCAAAATTCGAATATAAACACATAAAGGAAACTATACCAACCCCAAGACTTGGTATCAATAGTACAGAAGCTTCTAATAGGATACACGTGCTAGTAGTAACAAAATACAACATAAATTGCCTCCGAAAGTACAAGGAGCAACAGTACAACAGATGAGATATAGACAAGTCCCGACCGTCAGGCGCTCACCCTAGTCTCAAAGATCCAAAAGCTGCACGAGTCTCTAACGTGATCAACGATGAAAGCTCAACTAATATCTACACAAAAAAGTGCAGAAGTGTAGCATGAGCACCAAAACCACGGGTACTCAGTAGGTATCATAGGCCGACTGAGCGCATATAAGATATAAAAGCAGTAAGTAACAGATAGCAAGAAAGCAGTCACTGAGGCAATAAGCAAGGCAAAAGGAGCTAGCATAGATCATCCATAACCAAGAGCTTCAAGTAACACATGCTAGCACAGAGATACAATTACACAGAATCACAGGTGAAGGAAAGGAGAACGCACCCGGACTCCTTGCACAATAATATAAGTAAGTAGAGAGATAGTTGAGAAAATAGCGGTATATCAGTAACCTCAAGTGGAAGGAAAAGACGGAGAGCAGTCTAACATACTCAAAATGGAATCAACCAGTATAAGGAAATCATAACACCAATCCAATCATATGATAGCATAACCAAGGAATCACCTCACAAGTACAACCCTAGGATAAAATAACTAGGCCACAATAACCGAGAGATACCACTCAGCTTACCACAAGAATAGAACCAGAGTCTCACACTATGCTCAGAAGGCCACACAAAAGTCCCTCAATAAGATAGGACTCCAAAGCCCTCTCAATAATCAAAAATCCCACAACCAAAGCCTCAACAAGCTAGACATCACTAATCTTTCAAGAACCGGGTGCCAAGTCAAACTCTAAGTAAAAACAAGAGTAAATATAGTCTACCTACAGTCCCAACGGCCGCCCATACAACCGAGGAACACAATCAAGTGAAAACAAACCCTCTGGCATCCCATACTACCGGAGCGTACACTGAACACACAACAAACAAGGGTGGAATCCAATGCATGATATAATATGATGTGAAATAGAACCTCCGTATGTACCTTCTCCGGTGCCAATCGAGCCCAGCAGGCAGGTTCCATGGAAGGACTCAGCCTGTATACCGCTACTCCACCGTATACCCTTCCCTCCGGCGCACGCAGCTCGAAGCCCCAGGCCAGAGCAGCAAGGTACATGGAGGTCCCCGACCCCATACTAAAACTCAGTATCAAGACATGTCCTCCGGAAGCAAGTCTGGGATCAAGATAGAGACCCAGTATCGAATATGCATGCCCAGACCCCGTCCAGGACTAAAGTAGTAGAAAATGCCTCAAAAACCCCTCCAAGGGTGCCCGGGCATAACTGGGTCTAAAACTGTAGTACATCAAGTCTAGTGCTCTACCCCGTATAGACTAGTAACAGTAATAAAATCAAGTCTGGTGCTCTGACCCGCAGATACTAGTATCAATAATAAAATCAGTGCAAAAACATCCAAAAATCCCCTTTTCTATCAACAACAGTACCAAAAACAGGCCCCCTGGGCCATGCAAATTTAGAAAAACTGCCGGTAGTGGCTCACAGCCAAAACTGTAGTAAAACATGCAGGGGAAAACCTTTTTCATGGATGATATGCTCGTACACAAACATAAAAGTAGCCCAACGGCTCACAACAATTCCTATCAGCCCTGCACAGGACCAATATTTACTCAGCAGACATAACCAGCCTAAAAGGATAATCTCTATGTCCGGGACACGCGGACATTCCCAAATAGCCCACCATCTATGTTCCAGATTCAATACAAGGCCACACAGGACCACAAAGATAATATACATTACTACGCGAATACAATAAACAATGTATGAAATAGACGGATAAAAGGTGGACAAGGTCTGGGGTACCAACCTATAACAACCCATCCAAGGATGCTAATTAATGAAGTTATAGCCTATATACGCAGAGTCTAGATAGGGGAAAACCATAATCTACCTGTCGTCCGACGAATAGCTGCGGGGACGGCATCGTCCAGGCTCAAACTGCTCTAGGAAGATACAAATCGCAAAACCACTATCAATACAACAATCTACAGATTAAAACAAGACAAACGATACCCATAATGCCAAAAATATAACCGGGTTGAAATCCGGGTCACAAATGGGCTTGTGGGCCCCGTAACCTAATACCAGAAATGAAAAACACACCTGTGTTCCTTACCATCCCGGGAGCACATGCTCAAAAATTGAGCGGAAACGGACAACAATTAGGGCTCAAAACACCCCGCAAATCAAGGAATTTAAAGAATGAAATTCGTAGAAGAAATTGGAAAAATCACGAAAGAACTTACCCCATTTAGAATCCAACAAACGCTCAAGATTTAGCAAATATTAACCTCCAAGCTGTTGGTAATGATCAAGGTGATTTATGGATGTTTTGGGTTCATCATCCATGGAGAATTCGGAATTTAAAGAGAGGGTTTATCGGATTTAGGAGTCCACAAACGAGCATGGATCGACAAAATATTATCCTCCAAGTAGTTGGGATGAACAATGGTTATATGGACGTTTTTGAGAGCTATTTTAATGGAGAATATCATTTTTGGGATTTTTAGAAATAAAGGGGAGAAGAGGGCTTGCCGCATGGTGAGATTACTCTAGAACTCTATAAATGGAGGATCGATAAGTGTCTTCACTTCATCAAATGAAAATGAAAGAAATTGAGTACTAGCACGTATGTCTATGGATACTGCAAACAGGATTTCTGCAATTGCTGCCGAAATGGGGCATCAAATTCAAGAGCATCGTAGAGTGCTAAACTTCCTTTTGAGAAGTATTAGAACAATGGTTCCTGCAAGGAAAGAAGCGCGCATTCGCGCTACCAGAGAATTCATAGAGGATTTGGAGGAGAGGCAGCAAGCGCTGCGGGTGAAGCAGGAAGCGCTCATTATTCATGGAGCACTCGGTCGCCTGGAAGACTAGAAAAATTCCACAAACAGTAGTTAAGTCACCTTCAGGCTTTCTTATTCCAGGAAAGTATGTTGTTGCAAAAAGAAAAATAATAGTTCTAAAATGTTGGCCCTATTAGTTGTTGTGGGTCATGAGCATGTAACTTGTTTTGAATTTCTCTATATTTCATAGTTGCCCTTTCCTTAAGGTTATTTTTGAATTGTGTCCACTGTAGTACTCTAACACTCTTATAGTGTACTACATTACATGAAAGGTAGTTCATGATTTCACCTTCGCTCTCTTTAGCATTTTGGTTTAACACCACGCAGGCAGCTGGTACCTTCCCAGCTTCTTCATCAGGTAACCTGCCAATTCAACACATTGTCAGCGGCATTTTGCCTGTCAAAATTCATTAATGAATCAGTATGACTTCATTGATTGAAGAGATGATTCAGGGATCCAGAATGACTTCATTGACTGATCGTCGAGCAAGAAAGACACTTTATGCAGCATTTCAGGTCAGAAAACTCTATAAGAGTGTCATCAAGTTAGGTTAGGCCAACCTCGGAACTAGATGTGGTCACCTTTCTGATCTAACACCACAGGCGATGGACAGGGATCACCCTCTCAATAGGATAGAAAAGAAAGAAGGAATCTTCCTAGGAAGAACCGTCACGGTTTCTGGAAGCATCCTTGACTTTGTTGTTCACAGTAGCAGCTTGCCAAGTTGGAGAATGAGGGTCGTCGGATCAAGGGCATGAAGGCTATAACATAGAGTTGGAGGCCTTATTTCTGGGATATCCAGAAAATCCCATTCAAGAAGCCCCTACTTATACCCCTTCTCCCTCCTATCCTTGATGGATCAATTGAACAACTTTACAGATAAAAATGGAATTCCGAACCGCTATAGAAGCGAATGACTTGATCGCAAACTATAGTCTTTGTTTGTTCGACTGACCGATTCGAATCAATTGGGCTTTATTTCGGGTAGTGTTTAGTTATAAGCCTGTCTCTTTTGTCTTCACTTGTCTGCTTTCATTCCACTCCTTTCCAACTCATTTCTCCGGTTCAACAATTTCAACACCGCGCCCCTTCTCCAGGGTGGTAGATGGGTCTAGAGAACCAAACTGTCTCACTCAATCCAATTAGAAAAACTTCACCTGAGCAGTTCACGTATCACTTGAGTAGTAGTACAAAACCTTAAGAAAAGGTGATCTACTAGTTGAAAAAAGAAGGATCCGTTGAAGAGTTTATGTTGTCTCTGTAGGGAATAGTCCAATCTTTTCCAGCACCGGTGCAATATGAAAGAGTCCTTTAGAATTCCTTAGAATACGAATGAGATCAAAAACGCTCTGCCGAGTCTCGAGTAGAAGAAGGGGTACTTGAACAGAGGGCCGTCTCAGACCAGTAAAGATCGAAATTGAGCTGCTTAAGATTCCAATTCAAGTAAGGAATATTGTGGTTAGTCTAGGTATTCTAAATATAAAATACCATTAGCGCCCAATCTAACCATCTCGACTGTCGGAATAAAACTGATTAATATGGAACTGCTAATGATGTAAAAAACGCAAGGAACGAAGTTGTGAGAAAGTCCTGTGACATAAAAGTTTGATTTTCGAAATGAAAGATTGAGGAGCTACTGAAGATGGAGCTTCAGAGGGTAGTTCCAGTAAGAGAGAGAAAGTTTGATTGATAAGGGCATTCTGTGAATTGAGGAATTGAAATCTGATCTGAAGTAATGTGTTGCCATGAATCGGCTGAAAGAGTTTCATTAGGCCAGGAAACCATTTCCACTAAAGAGTTCTCTATTGCAATGTTTTTTGGCGGGTCACTTTATTTTGAAAAGAGTGGTTTTGCCCTTTCCGGCTCTTCTCCTACATGATTCAGTTGCCGAGTATGATTTGGTATAGTTTCAAAGTTTTAAGCTAGAGCCTCACGTCACAAAATGAATATTTTGTTTTCAAATCAGCTTCGAAGAATGGCCGAGAATCGTCTTCCTAAAAAGAAGAGTCTTCATTTGAAAAAATCTTCTTTTTAATTCCTTATATAATCAAATCAAGTTTCAAGCCGGTTAGGTCAATTATTTCAAAGGAAGAAAATAAAGGCCAAAATCAAGATGAATGTCGACCCGGTAAATCACCTAACTTTGTATAGCTGAAAGTTGTCAAATCGGTTGAAAGAATTGAAAGGAATGCTGGAAAATGAGCTTCAAAGCTTGAACTTCCACTTTCAATAGTCAGAAGAAGCGCGGATGGCACCAGTCCTGATTGATTATTTTGAAGTGAAGGGCTTTTTCCTACTAATGAGTACAGATATGCGGCCTTAGTATTAGAAAAAGAATTAGCAGGGGTACGTGCAAAGTCTTCAATGAATACCGGGGAATTGGGAAAGTATTACTTCACTTCCTCTTAGTTCAAGCTATTCCTTAGAGATTGTTCATCTTTCACTGCCCGAGGCCTCCAGAAAAAAGGCGTTCTTTTGCATTGCACTTCTTCATGTCTTGGTTCACCGTCATTGTGAATAAGTCAGATAGTTGATCGAGAAAGCACCGCCCAAAGGTGATCATTGAGCCTGTCCCCGGTGGATAAAATCATCTCAAAGATGAAGTGAAAAAAAAGCCAAGTTATTGCAAAACTGCAGAATTTCATTCTATAAGTTAGGGCTTTAGTTTTTCAGTAGAAGCTCAGCCTAGAGTTGATCGACAGGTTAACCCTGAAATGAGTTGATCGACTGGTTACCCCCCGTAATTGACCCCTAAGCTCAGGGGAATCAGAAACTATTGTATCTTTTATAAAACGGCACTCTCCCTTGATTTCCACAATAATGTTTGCTTATGAAACCTTTTTTCACGTGGTTATGGTCTCTTTTTGATTGCTTTACAAAGGGGAACAAACAGAAAAGCCCTATACACCAAAAGTCAAAAGGGGAAATCCCTTGATCAGGTCTTGAATGAGCCGAAGGTAAGGAGACCCCCCTAATGAAAAAAGGGCTTAAAAAAAGAAGGAATTTCCTATATAAATTTCCTATGGAATCCCCGAAAACCAGGGCTAGAGTATTAGACTTGTTCTGCTTTGATAAAGGCACTGTAACCATAAGTGGAATAACAACTATTCGGCCAATTGATCTTATCCTTCCTTCTGATTGCTCTTATCCTTCCTTCGCTGACACATAAGAGAGAGAGCACTCCCCAAGCCAAGGTGCCAAAGAGAAGATGCGCAAGCTAGTCTATCAGAAGGAGAAAGCGAGGGAGTGAGATTTTAGGTTTCATTAGGGTAGACTGAAGACCAAGACAATCTAGAAACTCAAAAGAAAACTTATTGCAACTACGAACGTGAACAAATGCTTTCTCATTAGACTATTTTAACCGATTGTTTATGTCGACCCTACGCTACGATTCTTCTTCTCTTATGAAATTTTGAGTTAGATGAACACTGCTATGCTGCATGACGGAGTGATCTTTCCCTCTTATGAAAGTCGGTATCCCGCTTTCAAAAGAGAGTCTCAATGTGGCGGTGTACACCTAGTTCCATAGCTGGGATAGTCACTGGCTAGAGGGTGACCGACCTACCGAACCAGAGGCAGCCGAGAATGTTATGTAAAAAGGACCAAGGAGGATCCTATCCATCAGGAGAAGGCAGAGGAGTAGGAGCTAGCTTTAGGGGCGGAATCGAATGAGAGATAAACAATGAGACAAAGGAGAGCACTTAGACGAGTCAGCCAAAAAGAAAGACCACCAAAAGTAATGACCACCAAGATAGGCATAATAATTCGATCTTTTGATCACCCTTTTTTTGAAAACCATTTTTGGGGGCTTCCGCCTTACACACGGAAGATTGGATTGCCTGAATAACGAGTCGTATATACTGTCTTATGATCACCTCATATTGATAAAAGGTCCAGAGAACAATTTTTTATGAAAATCAAGAAAGAATTTCTAGTCATAAAAACAGAAAGGCATGAATTGCTCAAAAAGTTCTTTCGGTTATAACGTCGTGCGACTCGGAGGACATAAGACTTATTCGTCAAGACAAAAAGATTGCCAATTAGATGCTCCTACCCCACCATGTCTGGCCCTTTATCTTACCTTAAGAAGAAAGAAGGGGTATGAAGTGTGGGGCAGAATGCAAGAAGTGTATGATACAACAGATAACCTTAAGGAGTGGCGGCAACCCTCTTGATTGATCAACGCGAGTGAACTATGCTTAGACGCTTCATAAAACCGCACCAATCTACGAGAGGAGCTGATAGATGAGTAGGATTCCCCTTTCAATTCACGGAATGTGATCTGGGACACGATGGGAGTTTGCGTGTCTCGGTAGGAAAAATATCACCAGAGTATAGCACAAGATCGCCTTTTCTTGCTGCCATGGGGTCGACCTGTGAACAAGGTAAACCCAATGGGAACCAAAAAACAGGGGGTACCGCATTGGGCAGAAGATGATCCAAAAAGTGAAGGCTCACCCAGCTGAAGGAAGGGAGTGACATAGGCAAGAGGTAGCTTGCTTCCAAGTCGACCTAGTTGCGAGGAATCAATAGATCTTTGCCAGTGCTGAATTGGATCTCGGGTGATAGAATAAGGCGGCCAAAAGCGATAAGCAGTCCCGGTCAAAGCTTGGCTGATGTCGATAGGCTACCAGTAAGCTTGGCTACAGCGAAGCGCTTACCATGTGCGAAGGAAAGGGCCTTCGCCACTTGAGACGTATAAGGGGGAACTCGCATATGCGGTTCTTAGGGGGGAGAGCAAGTAGGAGCCATCCCATCCCAATAGCATATATTTGGAGCTTAATATAAAATCCTATTTTCTTGTAAGACCTGTTCGGATAAGGGAAAACTCCAGAGCTTGCTTCGAAATAAGATCCTTGCGTTGACCCTTTCCTGAACCAGAACCAGGGGAGAATGAGAGAAAAAGGAAAATGTTCCATAAATAAAGTTTGGGCTTTCCATTCTTCCTTCCCCCTCTCACTACCCCTTTTTAAATAAATAAGCCCCACGGGCCCCTCTCTTATAAGGAAAGAAATGAAATAATTTCAATTTTACGACAAATCCAGTCTGATGGCTGTTCTCCACTAACCACAAGGATATAGGGACTCTTTATTTCTTCTTCGGTGCCATTGCTGGAGTGATGGGCACATGCTTCTCAGTACTGATTCGTATGGAATTAGCACGACCCGGCGATCAAATTCTTGGTGGAAATCATCAACTTTATAATGTTTTAATAATGGCTCACGCTTTTTTAATGATCTTTTTTATGGTTATGCCGGCGATGATAGGTCGATATGGTAATTGGTCTATTCCAATTCTGATAGGTGCGCCTGACATGGAATTTCCATGATTAAATAATATTTCATTCTGGTTGTTGCCTCCAAGTCTCTTGCTCTTATTAAGCTCAGCCTTAGTAGAAGTGGGTAGCGGCACTGGGTGGACGGTCTATCCACCCTTAAGTGGTATTACCAGCCATTCTGGAGGAGCAGTTGATTTAGCAATTTCTAGTCTTCAACTCAGGGGGGTGCGAACACGCCTGTGCGAATTACAGGTGACAGTTACAAGACCTTCTTTATACTCGTATATCCCTCGATCAACTAGATGGTCCTAGGATAAGGTATTAAAAAATTGTTGATATGTGGGGTTATCGAACCCACTCATCTACAAATCATCTATGAAAACAAGATGCGTTCCTACGTGAGGAGGGGGGAACCCCAAGAAGCCTTTATTACTATACCTATCAGTCATTGAAACTACTATGGGGTCTATGTTGGCTTAATACGATGAAGACAGACGGAAGTAAAGGGCCATATACTACCAACGTAAGAAAATGACTGACTACAAGACCAGGTATACCAATTTGGAGAAAACCTGTTTGGTAGGTAAGGCAGAAATTGAGGCATTACATGCTGTCTTACCCAATTTAATAACTTCCATGGACCTAAGTATCGACCTAATTTAATAGAGTCATTCGGTCTGAATGCTACATGAAGAACATAAGCCATATGACAGAACGGGAAGACCCAGGATGTAGAAGATCATAACATGAGTGATTCGACATATTTTGATTCATATATATATATCCACCCATGTGCTACTTCATTCTACGATATATAGAAGATCCATCTCTATAGATATCATCATCTACATCCAGAAAGCCCCATGCTTTGGAAAAAGCTAAAAAACAGTTTGGGAATTGATCAAAAGAAGAATCTACTTCAAATGATATGCCCTTAGGCACGGCCATACATAAGATAGAAATCACACTTTGAAAGGGGGGACAATTAGCTAGAGCAGCGGATGAGATAGTACCAAAGTCGTTCAAAGAGCCCTTCTTTCTATTCTATTTTGTGCGTGTCAACTATTAATTCTATTCCATCAAAGCATGCTAATAGAAGAAAAGAAATGCAAGTACATCCAACTGCGGTAATACCGCATCATTGATAAAGAACCTTCCCATCCCCAGCCTTGTCCCCTGCAACAAGTTCATTGGCATATTCCTCTTCCCCTTATAATCCCAAAAGCTGATTCAATAGGCTTCCTTTATTGATTCAAAAGACCTTTTTCCCGCGACATGGACACTAAGGTTAGTTTCCATAGGGCAAAGCGGTGACTTCATTCATTCATTCTAACAACTCATTTCCCTATTTTCTCTAGATCTTGTCTATATAATGACTGAGACCCGTACATAAGATCGTTCTAGCTTATCTCCTTCTAAGAAAGTCTGAGCTCCTTCCCATGCTAAGATTCTAAACTCTTGAACTTAAGAGAGGCTTCTTTTCAAGCTCATGAGTAGAAATTGAGTATAAAGAAAAGGACAAAAGAAATCTCACACGGAGATCAGTGTACCCATAGAAATTCGTTTTCAAAAATCCAAGATTTCAGAGGCGAACGATGACATAAAGGTTCCCCAAGTCATCCATGGCCGCCGGGAAAGCTCTCCGTTGAGCTACCAATTTCCCTCCTGTCCTAAAAAACAGATAAAGAGGTTGTTTCTCTTAAGACGAAAACGTACGATTGAAGTCACGAAGGGGTTCCACCCTATGTCATCATTTTCATGCTTTTTTGTTAAGTAACACGAGCACCTGGGGAGGTTGGAGAGCTGTTGGCGGGGCAGAAGCACTCTTAACTAGGGGGAATTCTTTTTATTCGGCCTTCGATTTGATGATGCCTGTCTCGTTGTGGTAGAATAGTACTCCACCATCCGATCTGTGTCTCGGTCGGTGACAGCGGCTGATTGCTTTTTCTTATCAGGGGTTTTGACTTTCCTTCTTGTTCCCTGTTCTGTAGAGCAGTTTATCCTTGACTATCTTAGGGGAAGATTTCTCTCTTCTCTACAAAGACACTCGGAATGCAGTTTTGTCACAGTCAATGGGAATAATACAACATGAAGGCAGGACGCATTAATATTAACAAACAAAGACGATACTGAATGGGCTCCTCTGTTGCGCCGTACTGCTTGCTTTGAAACCTATTCGGATGGCGCGAGATATGATACAATTTGCTTTCTTATTGCATGAAAGTGCTTGAGCCACCGTCGGGAAAGATTTTTTGCGGGGAAGGAAGCCGAGTCGTCCATCTTATCTTAGAAATTGCCTTATTAAAGTCCCATCCATCGTAACCCTTACATTGCATTCTAGAGAGTTTGAAGTTTTACTCTTCATTTCATGTGGTTCCTTGGTAGGTAGGGCTTCCATTAGTATAGTACCGTGTGCTTGTGCAGGTGAAGTGAAGCTTTTGTTGATTGATTCCAGACAGGTCTCTCGAGCCTTCTTTCTCGATCTCATCTATTTTACATATATGATTGGTCTCAAGCGTGAAACTCCCCAGGGATTAAAAAAGAAATTCGACTTTTCCCTAAAATAAGAAAGGATGGTGTTTTTAGGTAACAAACCACGCCAAACAGGCTAATCCCATAGCAAGAAAAAATGTAGAAAGGAACAAGGGTGGCCAGGTGTGAAGAGAAAGATAGCATATAATGGAGTAGACAACTCATAGAAAGAGCAAGGGTGCTAGCTTTGAAACAAGGTAATAGGAGAAACTAAATAATCATCGAGCGAAGATCTTTTGTTCTTCCTTAGTCCAATTGAGATATATTTTATTGTACAATTGATGCGGAACGAAGGCGCTTTCTGGGGAGGTGAGGGTCATAGACATGATATTTAGATCACCTTGAGTAGAGAAGTAAAATAAGCTATTCAAGTTGGTGAGAGAACGGGATGGGATTGGGAATGAATCGATGGACTCCGGGAAGCTTCGTTCCTACATTCTGCTCTCACTCAAAGTCCTTTTTTTGTTTATTTTACGGGAAAACAACAAGGAAAGAGGATAAGATCCTCGTTGACAACATGAATTTGTATGCAAGATACCGAATTGGATACCTTTCATAGATGGGAATTGATGAATTAAGGAAATAGTAGCACTCCCTCCCGATGTTTTGCCAGAAGCGAAGCTCATTTTCTGACAGAAAGAGAAAACTTCAGCCCCAGACCGAAAGGTGGCCATCTCGATCTAAACCAGCCTTGTCTACCAAGAATTGATACATCGAAAAAGTAGCATGTCAAACTAGAATGCTCTTAATTAAGGAAGTGAAAACTCCTTTCATTTTTCTTCTCAGACCGGCCATGTGATCTCCCTTCCCAGATCTTATTGTCGAATCAGTTTTACTTCCCCCATCTGATATTTTCATTACAGTTATAGCCTCAAAATAGGCAATGAATTGCAGACAACTTTCTCCTTCACCGGTAGTTTCGAGAGCTAAGCTAATTCGTTTCTAGTTTTGAAGGAGGCCATAACATCAAAAATCAGGAGAATCTTCCTAATCTTTGACTTTGATATGGGAATGGTCACAAATAGAGAGAAAAAATAAGAATATGTTAAAGGTTTCCCGATTGAATACGAAATTTAACATCCTGAATGAACTGCTTTCCTTAAGCTAGCGCACCAACACCCCTCCGTGGGCTTGCCAGTTTTCACATTAATGAGACAAGTCTGATAGAAAGAGGACGTCTCTGTCCCTTCACCTGACACCTACTTCTAGGCAGAAATCCCCGCTTTCATTGAGGGAAACTTATTGAAGTCTGAAATCTACTTTAAACTCTTTGGAATTGGACAAAGGAAGGGAAAATCAGAGCCTAATGTTTATACTATCTATGAGCTGCCTGCATGAATTCCCTTTGTGAAAGGCTCAAGAGTACACTGAGTTAGGCGAGATCAAGATTGACATATTTACTTAATTTGAATTACTATAAGTTTGTTTGAAGGTGGGTACCATGGAAGAGGTAGGTTCTCTCTGAAATATAGAATCGGATAGGAATAGAGAATAGAAGCTGACAACAAGCATTCTCCCCCGCGCTTAAGTAGGTTGTAGGAAAGCAGGTAAGACAATGACGAACTCGGATATGAAATGAAGTTAAGTATGGACTTTTTAACAAAAGAAGGAGTCAAGTTTTGATCCAGAATTCTTGGGCTTCTCTCGAGAAGATAAAAAAGATCAGATGTTAATGATAGCATTGTCGACATCTGTCCCTTGAGAATGAGTAAGATAGGCAAAAAGGCATAGAGACAACAACGGTCGCATCTATCGATGAAAAGGCCATCAAAGAAACCTCTTCCTTCTCCTTCGGGCAAGCAACTTTCCTTCTTTTGCCCTCTCTCCTGCCCTTTAGTTTAGGGCATGGAATTTTGGAGTGAATGAGTGCAACAAAACAAGGAAAGAAAGCTAGGAGATGACTTATAATCGATCCGGCTGTTGGACCCAAGACCCGGCCTGGATATTTCATAACTGTTTCATTCGAAAGGAAGGACATGAGGATTAATGATACTATATTGGTTTCATCGCCCCCAGCAGATCGAGCAACAGATCTTTCCACTAATGGTTTCATTCTCCCACCGAGCGGATCAAGCTCTTCTTTTCTTCCTTTATTACGAGATCTGGAAGTAGAAAGAAGTTGTATTGGAAATGTGGGTTAGTCACCTAGTGACATATTAAATCCAATTACTTCACTCCCTTTGAAAGCTCAGCCAATCTGAGAGTTTTTTCATCGAAGAATCTTTCTATGGGAATAAATAGAAAGATAGGGTACTGATCACTAGCCAAATCTGCTACTGTGGAAAAGAAGATCTATGTGACCTAATTTTCCAGTGATTTGTTGATTCACATCGATAAAAGCTGTTGTGTGCCACATACATGGCATGAATCCCGAGTTTTCCCTCACTGATAGGCATCAATCCAAGTTGCTAAGGAAGAAGAAGTATGAAGTATCGATATGCCGAAAAGCAGATGCTTGTCCAATCAGTCCAAGCATAGACAGATCCAAGTGCTAGTGTCATATCCCTCTTTTGATGGTGAATGTCGAAAATGTTGTTGAAAGACTCAATTCCATCGAGCCTCTGTGCATATCTAATTCTTCCTTATAAGAGGGCATTCGAGTCGAGTCAACTATACGATAGTGAAGTTCCTTTCGAGAGGTAAGGTAAGTTCTTGGGAATCGATTGAATGGGACTTGCATATCCCTTATTCATATCCGATTTTTCTCTTTCTTTTCGATACTTGGTTGGCGGAGTCAGGGCCTTCTGTTGGACGAGATTGATTTGAGTTTCTACCGTACTTAGTTTTCCGCTGCTTAACTATGAGTACGAGTTGGAGCTGTTGAGTTCATGACTGGTCCTACTGCTATTGAATCATCTCTTTGAAGGCAAAATGCCACATCAATAAGAGAAGTGGGTAAGCTGCTCTCCTAACAGGTACTGGTGGTGGTGTCATATAAGTGCTGTTGTCGGAAGGAGTAAGGACTCAATGCCCAGAGTCAACTGCTGGTGGTTCAGGAAGTTAATCAGATTCATCCTATAATAAGTAAGAAGATGGCAGATGGAATCCCTCTTCACAAACGATAGAGCATGAGTTCTATGCAGCGTATTCCCTTGTTGGTGTATCTAGACAGGAATGGAAAACAAATTAACATTTATAGAAGAGGGCCATTACACAGATTTTCTTAGTTTTGGTACCACCAGGAAATAATCGCAACTAATCCCCGATAATCTCTTATTATATCCAGTGTGAGTATTTAACTTAATAGAAGGAGGGGAGTATGGTATAAATGTATCATTCCAGCGTACATGGGCTTAGCGAGAAAATCAGGAAATATCATAAATAAGAGAAAGAGAAGAAGATGAGGCAAAGAAGGAAGATTAGGGTTACGTTGATAAGTTCAAACCCTTATTGAGTGAACCTCGTGTATACTTAAGATGAGATTGAGTTTGTGGTCAGTGATATCATAATCAGCATCAAAAAAATATTGTATTGTATTGTAGAATCTCTCAGCATTGATTAGGTAACTATATTCATCATTAGAAAGAAAGGTTGTTCATGTTCTATCTCTAGTGACAGAACAAGATGCTATGATCGAAAGCATTTGCCCAGAGTGCTTAGCCTTGAGTGGTTTAGATACCTGCGAAGCCGGTCCCCAGATGCAAGTAAGTCAACCTTCGAGAACGAGAACGAAAGATAGAAGAGAAAGATGAATTCAAAAAGTAAGGGAAGAAAGGTGCGGTTATATAATGAATTATCACTCTGAAAGCTAGAAAGAATAAAGCTTTTAAGTTATCATCTCAAGGGCCACTTATGAGAGTGAGACATTGTATTGTGTTTATGTAGCGATTGGCCTCCTTGGGCTAATTCGAAGTATGTTTTTCGGGGGCTTAAAAAAGCTCGTGCAAAGAAGATTTATAGGAGAGAAAAGGGGATTCCAGTATATTGTATAAAAGAGAAAGGATTTATTTAGGAGCGCTCTTTTCATCCAACTCAAAATATCTTAAGATAAGAAAGATCGCAACGTAAGTAACTTAGTCCTAGTGCTTTAGAGCATGAAAGAAGAAAATGAAATAGGAACAACAGCGCTGGTCGTACCGAAATAATGTACAATAGAACCCATGACTATCATTCGTTATTTTTTCCCATTCTTACTTTCATAGCAGCCAATTCTTTTTTGCATTTTCTAGGAAAAGAAGGAACCGCTATAATGATTGCGAGTAGAAATATCGTACTTTTTGGAATCCTGATTTTTTTCCTGACCTTTATCGTTCTTAGAAATTGTTTTCATTTGAATAAAAAATATGGCTTTTGACTTGTCTTTATCATATATATATCTCTCCTTTTTTCCATCTCGGTATTTGGGTGTTGTTTACTCATCCATTTTCTATCTCACTTTGGTGTTTATATACTGGATGTTTTTTCTTTGGTTATTGTTTTCAGTGTTGGTTCGGGAGGAGGGCAGCCACTTCCTCTTCTGGGCCCTTCCAACCCATCAAACTCCTCCTCAGAGGATTCGTTCGAGCTACAGGTCCTGCCGCAGTTCTGGCCCGTTACTCACAACGTAGGCTATGAATCTTCGCTCCAAAATTGGATTTTGGCACTGGAAAATGAAAATAGCCTTTTTCTGCTTTCTAAAGAGAGGGGGGAGAATTGGGCAGAAGTAAAGACTCAACTCGACAATTCTCCCTCTCAACGGGAATATAACCAATTACTCGAGTTTGAGAATAGGGATCTCCAGATCTGAGAGCTGCGACACTCTTGTTATTCTCAATTTTAGTGACTTTTTATGGATCATCCTGCCTTGGCCGAAAATGCCGATTCCAACCCCCAAGAAGCCTTACTATACTTTTTTAATGAGAAACGCCATGAACTTGACCGAGAGGGGGAAACCCCATTAGTAAAAGACCAGAGAGAACTCAGCTTTTTGGATCAACTTTCACACGATCTGAAAAAAAATGGAAAAAACTCTGTCTATATCAATATTCTATTTGGGAGATAATAAAGGCAAGTATATACGAGATTGACGTGAGAAATGTTTGTTCTACATGCATGAAGCTGCTATATTTGCTTTTTTAGCTATATTAGATAAGTGGAATGGATCGGACGGGAGAGGAATAGAAAGAAAGGGATCGCTTTGGTATTGGTTAGGCTAATATCTCATCAAAAATTGGAAGGGGTGCCGAGATCCTGGGCAGCGGGATCTTTCCATCATGATCGACTAAAGGGAAAATCGCAAAAGCAATATTGGTTCGAATCAAATTTATGATTGGAGTTCAGAATTCATTCCATCGAAGAAAAGAAGGAATGCACGTTCCTCTTTGGAGGCAGGGTCAGTCATTCAGCTTTGGTTCTGTTGTTAACCACAACTAACATGACCTCACCAAGGCCTCTATTATTTGTTCTTTTTTCACTCCTTTCCTAATATTTAGTTTGGGAAATCTAACTCACTACACCTAATATATATGATATGCGTGATGCCGACACCTAAGATAGAGAGAGTTACGACGACTAGAATCAGAAAAAGAGGTTATGAAGTAACTCGACTGATAAGGAGAGGAAAGACCTCAGGCATTGAATCTCTGGCCTTAGCCTACCTACCAGTGTTGATATCTTGCAAGAACAAAGGGAAGCACTAAGAAAAGTTGCATGCCATTGGAAGAAATTATTCACTCGGATGCTCTCACAGGGATGCTGAAAAGGTCATCTCTACTCTGGCTCAACACTACCCTCACTTAGGCAAAAGAATCATCCTCAGAAAAACAAGCATCCCAGATGGTTGACCTCTAGCGAAGCACCTTGAGAGCAAGAAGTTTGATCAATTCTGCCAAAGCCTCTCAGTCTACTGCTTCTGAAAAGACTTCTTACTACTCTAGTTATGAAGTATAGTTTCAATATGGGATTTCTATCTTATAACTCTATTGGTTGCTGATGCTCTTACTAAGACGCCTATTGATCTGCATAGTAGAATTGAGTGATAGAGTTCCTACACTACCTTCCTTCTACTCTTTCGATCCTTCTTTAGTCTTCATTTAACTTAGTTAGGCCTAAGAGCTTCCTTTCATGGCTCCCGTTCTACCCCGACAAGAAGGGTATGGAGTTTATCCAAGGAATTCTCTCCCGTGGCGGTACGCAGATTCTCGAGGGCCTGAGCTCCCCGTCCTAGCCAATCCCCCTATCACTTCATCCAGTTGATACGGATAGGGGACGACTCGTGGTGGCTGATTCGATGGACCAGCTTTGTCCCCCCGGGGAGCTACTTGAATAGCAGGCAACACATGTCCTGGTTCTAGTTCTGGCTGATCCACCGACGTGCCCATTTCCGTAGATTTTTCCCATGATTCCAAGAGGACTCCCAAAATGATCCTCTTCAAACTCAGCCCCGCTTGCTTGCCCGAAAGGGTCCGGAAGAGGAACTGATCCCCCGACACTAAAAATAAAAATCCCAGAGAGAAGCTGAGAACACAAAATCCCTAAATGGGGTAGCAAATAGTTCCTTAGAAAAAAGAAAAAAAAATAGATTAATAAACCAGTATTTTCTCTTTGAACGAAAACAAAAAAATCGAAAAATAAGGACCCATAATCACTAAAAGGAAGAGCATGAGACACTTACCAGTTATTCGAATTTGCATTACTCTAACAGCGAAATGCCCCAGAAAGATTGAAATAAGAGAGAGAATGCCTCTAAAGAAAAAAGGTGACATAATAGGTCAGAATTTGTTCTCTCGCTCCTTGCTGGAGGAGCGGCATACCGGAAAAAAAAGCCCTTCCTCGGATTCGAACCGATGACTTTCTTAGCCTATTTCTAAAGGGTGAACTGATCAACTTGCATGTGTTAAGCATACGACTGAAGTAGCATGATTAGACCTTCTTATCACTTTTCCGACTAACTATAAACTTCAACCCCCCTTCTCTTACTTAGATGGAGAAATAAGTAAGCAAGACTTTCTACCCTGCTTTTCTTTTCCTAAAAAATTGTGAATTACACAAAATTTTGCCTTCAACCAAGCCTTTCCATTCTGAATTGAGAAAGATCACTCTGAAAAGTCAACTTTTTCTTATTATACGATATCTTCGCCATGGATGATAGAATTCCTCCTGGAAGTGCAGGCAGGAGCAAAGCCTATTGATTCACCAGTTTGCTAACCTACTTGTCGGCTTCCCACACTCTGTAACTAGAATAGGGCTCTGGACTTAAAACCACCCACTTTTAGAAGTTTGGAAGGCGGCGCCTAAACTAGTCAGACTTGCTTGAGTAGATAGGCTTACCGAACTTCTCTGTCTATTCAATTTATTTTGTTGCAGACTCTTCCCCACGCATATTTCTTCCCCTGGCCCTGTAGTGGAGCTTTCCCAATGCCCTAGGCCTATTGAGATCTTTCCCTGTGCAGGTAAATTTGGGCTCAGGAGGGGAATACCGGGTTCATCGGAACTTCAAGCAGAAGAGGTACGCTCGGGTTCCTAGTATAGGTATAAGAAAGCCAGTAGAGCTAAATAGAGGTAGACTGTACTTCTATGCATACTGAGCTGAGGTTCTACCCGCAGGGATAAAATATATTTGCCATACTTACTTGATAGGTGATACTTCGCCCCTTCTTCTTCTTCCCACAAAACTGAAACTAAAGAATTCTTTGTAGGGTCAGCTTACCAATCGCTCTATTTTCATTTTCCTTTCCTGTGTATGAGTTGAATTTTGAGTGATCGATGAGACTAGTAAGGATTCTCCAATAGGTATAACCCTTGTCTTTGTTCTTTTTTAAATGCTTGAGTCTTTCAATGTTAATGCTTCGGGTACTACTAGACACAACATAGCGAGAAGTCATTTTCCTCTGTTCATCCATCCCTAACAATAACAAGCAAGAAGGGGTGCTAAAGTTCAAATCTGTAGTGATCTCTGTCGATGTATATAGTGTGTCACGTTAGGTAACTTGACTCATTTCCATTGATGAAATGAATCAATCTCAGTATGTAACGAATTCATGTTGTCCACGACTCTATCTGGGTTAGTCCAGGTTCGTTATCAAGTTCCAGTTCAAATTTAGATTTTCGTGTATATTGATGTGATTGTTCTATAAGTCAACATGAAACTAACTTGCTAGCATGGAATTGCAACAATAAGGAATGAAGGTTTCGATTGTAGTAAATGTCTCAAAGCTAGACTTGAAGCATGCTTCAAGTGGGCACTGTCTCATCCATCTGAACAGGACAACTAAATTAATGTCGCTGACGAAACCAAGTCAGAACTACCTACAATATGGCCAGACGTTTCCAGAATACAAACAAAGTAACTACTGCCATATCCATTGCTTTTGACTATGTTGTGGGACTGCGAAGACAACCCACCATTAGAGCTTGCTTTGCTCTCGCCCGCTCTCGCCCCAATATACGTGTAGGGGGAAGCACCAATGAAAGTGACCCTTTATTATTTCGTTTCCTTTTCTCTTTGAACCGATTAGAAGGAAGGCAGTAGCTCCTCCTACATACGAGTAGGAAGATCCTGAACTAAGGTATGATTGCGAACATTATTAAGGCCAGTCTTTTCGGATTACGGGTGACAAGCGAATGCCTAAGTCCAAA
Source organism: Jaltomata sinuosa (assembly GCA_003996215.1). Lineage (NCBI taxonomy): Eukaryota > Viridiplantae > Streptophyta > Magnoliopsida > Solanales > Solanaceae > Jaltomata > Jaltomata sinuosa. The sequence continues at coordinate 140,342 of QJPP01001038.1, read as the reverse complement.
AGGTATGAGCAGTTTCCACTCAGCTCGTACTAAATACAGGTAATTCCACGCCACTTGCCCAACATTTTAATAGAGGGACAACCAGCGGTGAGGCCATTTGACCAATAAACAATAGGCGCAAGTATCTTGAAATCAAAAAGGCTGAAATCAGAGGCTAATATACCTTTTCATCCCGAGTTAATACAAAGGAATGGTCTCACTCAGGGGGAATGCACCTTCATTAAACAAAGAAGTTGAGCGATTGACATCGAATAAGAGTTCGCATGAGAGGAGTGATTAAATTATATTATATTAAGGGTCCCCGAGCCTGTCCTTTCTTTTTTATCAAAAATGTCTGTGGACCCACTAATGATACTCGTGAGAGAACCGACCTACTGGTCTTGATCCCATTCTATACGCATTCCATTATTTTAGTAACAAGGTATCAAGAAGTGGGCTAAATCCACAAAAGGGGGACAAGATTCATCGATTAGGTGGCAGCAAGGTTTGTGACTCTTTGATCTATCGGTTGACTCTGTCTTTTTAACATCCTTGATCTTGATTATTTTCCAGGAGCAGAGATGGAATGAAATAAGTAATCAAGTCCATCTGGACTCTGATCGAGAAAGCCCTATCCACGACCTAGTTCCATCTTAAAGCATTGAAAGAAAGACAGGCAGCTTTGCCGAGTTTCAGAGGTGAGGGAGGTCAAAAATGGAGTTCAACCATTTCCTAAATATGGAGTCAATGACTTTGAAGGGCCATTATTGATTTAAGCAACCGAAAAGGATCAAAGAAGTCACATCTGAGCTAATTATAACTAAGTCATCCGCTTATATTATACCAAGCAAGGCCCTTTTACAGTTTACTCGCTAGTGTCATCACTCACTGGATGAGCCTTTCTATTTCAGTTGAGTACGTCTTCCCAAGACCCAGACAAAAAGCTTTGTACCTTACCATGGAAACTCCGCTATCAATGTCGTCTCTCCCAATTGCCTGGACTTAACCATTTGACTTTTGACAATAAGAGGAAGAGAAGCCCTCTTGAGTAAGGGCTTTTGAGTTAGAGTTCGAACTCACCTTCTTTCTTCTATTTCATAGCCTCTTCTGTATTCTCAATCGGAATAGCCAGGCCAACAATCTTTTTCTTTTATTAGGAATTGAATCCGAAAGATACACAACAACAAGAGGTCCTGAATCAAATAGAGCAAGCATGTTCGTATTTAGTTCGGCTTACGACTTCATTCCCATAGTAAGGAGAAAGAAGACACAGCGCCGGGGAATAGCTCCGAGAGGGACTTCTCTGAGTAAAGAGATAACTAAGGTAAGAGTCATTCCAATTTAGTAGGTGAAGAGTCTCTTTCGAGCGAGATCCATTACCATGCCTAACTAAATGAAAGAAAGAAAGAGAGAGAGTGATCGTCTATTTCTTAAATGAAAATAAAGGACTTCCTTATCCTAAGGCTGTCACTAAATGAATCTGGTAACTAATGCCTCCAGAGAGGCTGAGGTGAGTATCGTCGCATCACCTCTGACAACTTCTTTTTCTTTGTAGTTATGGCTCTTATCCTTCCTAAGTGGTTCGTAAGTCTTTCTTAGTTTAGACTTCTAAATACTGCTTGCGCCCCTTGTTCCTGCTTTAGCCTATGAGGTATTGCTCTTGTTGTTCTTTTTAGTTTCAGTGAAGTGCTTATAGGGCTTAACTTCTGATTTAGCTATTTCTGTGATAGAAGAAGAGTATATTATAGAATAGACTATACCCCTAGACCCGGTATGGACAGGGAGTAAGGTAATTCATCATCAACCAAGGCAGGAATTGTTATAGTATTGTATTGCCCTGCAATAGCACTATACAGAGCAGCGGGAAGGTCGGAATCTAGTGAATCTATCTTTAAAGTGTAGCTCAACATCTTACCCATCGTGTAATGATAGTGTGCCTTCACCCATGATCTTAGTACTCCGATTGCGCCTTCTGTATCTGTAACTGTAAGTGCATATGTATACATTAATTTGTGGGTTCCTCTTCGGGGAAGATGAGTTGACTCCACAAAGCAAAAAATGCCTCGAATATTCCATTAATGGTTACCTAGCCCAGGAAAGGAAAAGAAAGGGCAATCTGCTAGAGGCACCTTCTTATTCCTTGCCGCAATGTATCCCAGGTTGGCTATCTTTCCTTTGCGAAATCCTAGGAGACTCTTGCTTGTAGGCGTAAGGAATATTTCTGAGTCACCGCTTGGACCTAAAAACAATCTACTAAAGGTCTTCCGATTCTGCTGCCGGTATTTTCTTTTCTTGGATCTTATCGATCTATGCCCTTTTGGTCTATGGGGTATCCCATTTTTCCGCTTTTCTTACTTTCATCTTCCTAATTCTTTAGGTAAGCTTCATGCCAATCTGAATAAGGTAAGATGGAAGACCTCATTTCGTCATTCATATCTATTCGTCTTAGCCCTGCTTTGGTGATTCAATCTGACATTTCATTTCCCCCTTCATCATTTGATTTTTCGCATCTAAGAGCTGATCTTGCAAAAGGAGTACAGTGCGATAGCAAGTGATTTGTGATCAATAAAAAGTACCACAGAATTCTGTACCCATCAGTCTTGGATCCTCACCTTAGACAGTTTCATTTGGGTATGAAAGAAAGGTGTTATCCTTAGCGTTAAGGTCTCTATCAAGCACTTTTCTAAAGCTGTCTGAAAGCCCTCATATTCAACTCGCTGCCTCATCCACATAGAATGAACTCTCTCAAATTTCTCCTACTATGGTGGAGAACTTTAAACGTTCGGACCGCCGGATCTATTTCAGAAGAAGCATGATGGCAGTTTAAGATTTTTCATCGATTATAGAGCGCTGAACAAAGTGACCATCAAGAACAAGTACCTTGTGCCTCTTATTGCAGACATTTTTGATCAGTTGAGTGGAGCACGATACTTCACGAAGTTTGATTTGCGGTCGGGGTATTATCAAGTGCGTATTGCCGAGGGTGAACATATTTCTTTTCTCTTGTGTTGGCTTTGCAAGTTCCTGTTGTGCATCCCTGGCCGATCATTTTCTTCTGAATATCTCTTTTTAGCCAAACTACTAGCATCTGGGAGGAAGGTTATAGACTCATTTAGGTTTAAACGGACTCCCTGGTTTCTATACAGAAGATGCACAATGGCTGGGCCTGAGGATCCACATTTCAATATTATCCTGAGAATCAGAGAGCTAATGAGAAGGGATTGGAGGTGTGAATTGAGACATATTTGGAGGGAAGGAAATGTGAAGATGTGTTGGCTAAGCAAAGTTTCGGTCTTGCTCCTAGATTAACCATCTTATGTGACCCCCTACTACAATCAGACAGTGGAAAAAGAATGATAACTTACGCGCGACGACACCTAGAGTTGTGAAGGTGAGTTAGAGCGTAAAGCCTTAACATGTTCCAAAAAAGGAAGTATACACGTATCTCCCTCACAGATATTCTCCACAGGGGGAGAACTCAGTTTGCCTCCTGAATCAGTCCCTTTATGGACTTAAACAAGCATCCCGAAATGGGACAAATTTTCTTCTGTGGATTCTGGTTTTCTTCAATCCCAGGCAGTCCCTTTTTACTCGTCGATGTGGAAAATATTCTGTTTTTTATTTTAGTATATATTGATTAAATTGTAATCATTGGTAATGATATTCAATTAATCATAACAAACCATTGATTTGGAGATAGAGGTGATGGAGGAAGAGTATCGGGAGTGGTATATTCCCAGATCCTTGAGATCTTTTTTTTGCTATTCTTCGGCCAGATCTAGGTGTGAACTATGAGCTTGCCATCATGGAGAGAGAATGGATATGCCAATTACTACTCTGTGTATTTGATGTATGCTTCAGAGTATTAGAATGTTGATCAGAGGTGGGCGACGGTAGAAGGAGGTAACAGCCGGGTTAGGTGCTCCAGCAGCTCTAGGAGTTCCCGTTCTCGCTTTTCTTGATCTTCCAAGCTTGAAGCTCGCCTTCTTTGAGAGAGGAGAGACAACCATTTGATGCATGACAATGGATAAATATACTATATGCTTTATGTTTTCTATGCAGCTACTACAACTAATAAGCTATGCATGATGATATGTGATGCATGCTTTGACTCTAAGGCTTGACAGGTCCTTTTGGTCAATTTCCAGTTGATTGCCTCAACCTATCGATTGAGTGAGTTGGAGAAGAAAGTCTTAGAAGGCTACAACTCTATAAGTTTCACGTCTTATTTTGTGTCTACTATTTATTTAGGTGCAAAGAGCCTAAGCGGTTCAAGCTATTATATTTGGAGCCTGCTCGCCATTTCCACCGTTGGTGCAATAGAAGCTCTTAATGCAATATTTGGTGGTGAAGACATTCCTGATGCTACAATTGGAGTTGACGGTACGAGTTTTGTTCGAGTAAGAGCTCTTGCTGGAATAACTAGTGCTAGTTACTTAACTATTGGAGGAGAAATCACTATTAGAAATGTTTACGTAGAAGCTCCTCTTTCATCTACATGTATAGACTTCTTTGGATCTTATCCGCTTCAGAGGTTAATCAATAGAAACTTAACTTCTACCCCACATTTTTTCTTTTCAGGCTAAATTATTGGGACGGACTTTTTATAAGGATTGAAGCTTGCGAAATGCTTTATCATTCTTACTGAAGAGTCAAACTCAACTGGCTTTTGACACAGGTGCGAAGCAAGTCTATGCGGAAAGGATAGGAAAAAGCTCTATACGATACGTGAGTTGTTGGTGGAATACGAGTAAGGACTTTGTTTTCTCAAGTCCCTTGCTTGAAGGACTATCGCACTTTTAGTGGTACTGAGACTGTCCCTACCACTACCCTTTATCAAGATGGTTTACAAGAGTTCTGGCATTCCCAACTGGACAAACTTCTAGGGAATAAAATTTCTTTCCCCTATTCTATATATATGCGATCCTAACCTTGCTACTCTTACTTCCACTAGCAAGAGAACTTCTTCTCGTAACATACCCCTAGGGATATAATCTTACTTCTTGAAGCGAGCTACTTTAACTTCCAAAGGAGTGGGGCAACTCGAGTTAGACGAGAGGCAGGGATGTAATTTCAAAGAGGCTCGACCAGATCCAAGAACCGGACCGAAGACAGGCCCCATTGTGATACCTCGTGCAAGTTATAGTTAATGACCTGAAAGAAGTCACTAGCTTCATGTTATCGAGCGTGCCTTAGCCTTATCTTACAAGGAAGCTTTGTCGTACTTAGAAAATGATGGTTCTAAAGTAGGTTTCAAGTTGAGAAAAGGCAGAGAATTTTTGAATTCAAGAAAAGAAAGGCATTGCCCAATATATTTATTCTATACAATAGGAATTCCAAGCCGTAAAGGCAATGTGAATTCCTACGACTACTCTCACTCTCAAGGACGGATTGAACAACAACTGTTAGGGAAGGATCTCTATCATTGGTTCATCAGAAGCCATCAAGCACGAAAGCAGCAAGGAGTGTGCTAGTGAGTCCCAAGCGAAGGAAAGAAGGACATGAGAGGCATAGAGAGGACTCAAGGACAAGACACGACTCAGATCCCGGTAAATATGATCTTCATTGGCCTTGTTGTCCACAGATCGATTACTCTCCTTTGAAGGTGAAGCCCATTTGAAGGCAAGTCATGGTATCTAGGATTGGACATCGAAAAGAAAGGCGAGATTTAAAATTCTATTATGGAAGCGGGCCCCTACTGGTTGTGATACCCCGATCTCATGGATGAAGGCTAACATTTTCTATTGGAATAGAGGGATGTGAAGATCAATTCGACTTTTCAATTTGCCATCTAGAGATAGTTTTCCCTGATTTAGGATATGGAGTTGGAAGAGAATGCTAGTATATCAATTCATCTTCATCAAAGGCCAAGATATCCGTAAATTTGATTATTTTGCCTCTCTTTGCTTCTGAGGCAGTTTCAAGTTTAAGCCGATCCTCGAGGTCCAATAAAAGGTCACTCCTCATACCGATCTTATTAAAGGAGGAAGTAAACATATCAAGGTTTCTATGTACTTTCGTTATGGAGGGTGCAGGCAGGCGGGACAACGGGGAGGCCAGCTCCACCGGTTGGTTGCCGAAGATGACCCCTCACCTTGGTCTGCAAATAAGTTTTTATAATAGTAAAAACTGAAAACCACGAATAAGTTGAAGATGAGAGTGATGAGTTGGGATCCTTTAAGGAGGGGGCACGGGGATATGGTCTTGTTACTTTATGTTTCAGAGTCAATTGATCCCTCGATCAAGTCCTAACTAGAAATATCTTAAGAGAAGAAGATAAATCATTTGGATTCAAGGCGAAACCCCTCTCTTTAGAGTCAAGTGGCCCAAGGGCCACCTCTCTGCCGTTACGGAGTTCTTCTACTCTAATCTCCGAAATAGAAGGTCAACTGACTGAGGAGTTAGTATTGATTCATGCAAAGATGCTCCTTTGAAGCTGGAGTAAGGAATTGTCCACCTCATTACCCCGAAGAGCAGTGGCTCTGTTGTTTTGCATGCCTATAGAGAGAGACTCCAAAATGACGATCAATCGAAAGAAACAGCAATCAACTATATGCTTAACTCATGCCCCAGGAATCCCTAGACACAGAGAGAGGGTATGAGCTAATCTTTTACTAGAGGGAAAGCTGGAGAGAAGCATAGAGAATGTGTGTTACGCTCTCGCCCTCTTTCCATCCGCGAAGCTGAGGCGGGAGAAAAAACGTAATTCCCCGATGTCATAGGTTACCTTTCTATCTTCTTCCCTCATGACGTTCCCAAAGCGATCGCTATCCTTTTCTTGCTTTCTTCTTGTCTTGAATTTATATATAATTTATATCAGGTATACTTGGTTAGGATGAAGCGTTAGTAGATATAGCAAGTGTGCCTGGGATGCGGCTCGGGTATTGTAGGTCTGGATGCCTTACATGAAAGAGCCTTCTATGGTAGCAGCACTATACCTTAGTATCTCTCTAGCTTCTAGTCTATATAAGACTTAGCAGAGGTCAGTCTGTCTGGCGTTTCATCGCGTAAAAGACTACTTTTGCATCGTCTCTCTCTCGTTAGGTAATTACCGAGGCGAAAGCTTCTCTCTCGGAAGTCAGTTTCCTCGCCACCTTAGTGGTACTAGTCTAAAAAACTTTCACTTGAACTGCCAAGACTAGGTTTTTTTACGGGAAGGCCCTTATAGAATTATATTTAACGTCCCTTTATTACTTTCTCGATCGGCGCCTCGGGTCGGTAGCTGGGATCTGGGGTATTACTACCACGGTTACTATCGACCCAAGCCCAAAGAAGGAAAAGAATGGACTAAAGCAAGGAGTTCATTAGCCATACATAGTTAAGGAGGATAGGGGTCAACCTCTTTCATGACCCATGGCCCCAATGTGTCACTTGGTTTGCATTTGTAAAATAAGTAGGGCTGGTTTTTCGATAAGGAAAGAGACAGGGGAGGGGGAGTTAGCTATAATTGAGATAATTCGGATGGACGATATGGATTTTTTTGAGATAGTGAGAGGGGTAATTCAACTCGAACAAAGTGAGAAGGGTAATTCAGCTCGAACGAAGTAAGAGGGGTAATTCAGCTCGAACGAAGTAAGAGGGGTAAATCAGTTCGAACGAAGTGAGAGGGGTAATTCAGCTCGAATGAAGTGAGAGGGGTAATTCAGCTCGAACGAAGTGAGAGGGGTAATTCAGCTCGAACAAAGTGAGAGGGCTGAAAAAGAAGCTCGACCTAGAGGGTGGGGGAGGTCATTCAGAACCCGCTGGCTCCAGAACAGGGGGGCGGCTCCAGAGGCGCTGCCGCCGGCTCCAAAACAGGGGGCGGCTCCAGAGGCCCTGCCGCAGGCGCCAACATCGACATAAATTGCCCACCCCGCTCCCGATCAAAAAGAGCGTGCGAGACTTCGAAGGGACATTCACACTTTGATTCGTGAGAAACTGCACGAGAACATTGTGATACGGTGGCAACTGTCCGTGCACTTTCTGGAAATGACAGAAATATAGTCCAGTGCCGCGAAGGCAATAATGTCTTACGATCTGTAAATCTCCACGGAGACAGATACGGAAACCCTCCGCAGATGGGTGGAGAATATAAGGGGGACCTTTACCTCCTAAAGCTACTCATTAGGGAATACCGGCCAAATTAGTCTGTCTGCCGCTTTCTTTCATAACAGAGCCATTATTCCCGGATGGCATAGAAGTCTCTCACGCGGGCGAAGGAGATGCATTTATGTGGTGGTATTGGACAAGCTCTAAGGGAATAATCTCTTTCTTATTTTTGTATTTCTTTCCCATGACGACTAAGAACAGGCAAATAAAAAATTTCACTTTGAATTTTGGACCTCAACATCCTGCTGCTCATGGTGTTTAATGATCCGTATTAAAAATGAACAGAGAAGTGGTGGAACGCGCGGAACCACATATTAGATTACTCCAGTGCAGCACGATGCCGCTGATGCCGAGTCAACTCCTATGCCGCTAGCTATGCCTTGTTTGGTCCCCTTCCCCCGGCACGGTGGAGGTTCTGTAGCACGTCATGAGTACCGGGCTAAGGGGTGGTTGAGCAACTAAAGTGAACTGCCTTACCTTATTCCAACATAGGGTAAGAAGGGAGAAGGTTGTGAAGGTGGCCTCGTTATCCATACCTTCGATCGGGGTGGACCGACCCAGGTTTTCACGAGGGTTGGTAGGTTCTGGAGTGCCTGTGAAGGGTGCTAGAGAATACCCCAGGGTGATCATCACCACCTACACCTCACATATAAGCATAGTGGAAAGTGTAACCCTCCTACTATTCCATTTAATTACATTTGTTCCTTTAATCCATACCTTAAAAGAATGCAGCAGTGAGGGACAACGCGCCCATACAGCCAGCGGGGAGGATGATACTACTTGCAAAGACTGTCTGGAAAAAATGCCACAGGCGCGAAGCGTGGTAGGCCTGCACCGGGGGAGCATACCATAGGGAGAAAAGGGATCCCCGCAGGTGGAAGAGCCAGGGGAGTCCGGGTCATTTGACGGAAATGAAAGGCTTTTCCCTATTAGAGAAGGCCCTATGGAGTAAAGGGAAATGGATGAATTCTTGGAAAAAGAGGGAGAGAGCCTATATAAAATAGAAAATGAAATAAAGAAAATTCCATGAATAGATAGAGTAAACGGTACGACAGACAGCTTCCTACACGCGAATTAGCTTCCGAGGTTGAGCAGTCTCAATTTCACTACAGGATTTGCGGATGAATTCTGGGTTGGGCCACCTTTAATGGCGTGAGCCGTATGCAGGGAGACCCGCATGTATGGTTTTTAAGGGGATCTGGTCGAAAAAACAGCCGGCGCCTACCCGACTAGAAGGACTGAGAAATTAATTGAGTACAAAATTTTTCTTGAAGCTTTAACTTATTCTGATCGTTCAGAGGGAGATCGCGGGGTCACTGAATGAAGTCCTCCATTTCTTTCGGAGGTGCTGACCCACAGCGAGGCAGAGATGACTAAGTGACATATGGAATATGGCGACGACAACAACATGTCATAGAAGGAGATAACAGGTGGAGCCAACGACCCACTAAGACTAACCTATCTATAACTATATCCCCGAGCGGCAGTCAAACGGGGGCATGAATGCGAGATGCCAGTGGAATGATCGGCCGGACAGAGGCTAGGGCTGCTTCCTTTCCACCACGTCCTTTCTTGTGTGTTGGAGATATAAAGAGAGTGCACTGGAAAAGAACGAGAACTGGATCGATCTATTCTATGGTGAAGCATCCGAAGCATAATTGCACACTCACATGATCATTACCGAGAGATAGGAGCATATGGTGGAATGGGTGAACTACACTTGCTTCTGGATAGATTTCTGGGACAGAGGGATCGTGGTAGCTGCTGGCCACCCATCCTCCTCTGCTTTAAGAACCATGTGAACGGAGAGTGGGCAGAAGAGAAGGAGGTCCTCATACAGAGTCGCACACTTACTTGAGAAGTGCGGGAGACTGGGGAATGCGTCGAATAAACTCCCCTGGGGCCGGAAAAATAATAGACGAAGCTTTACTTAGATAGTTGATTGGTATTTGTTTCTTCTTAGTGATTGGAAAAGAGGGTGCCTGGGTATGTTATAGAAAGGGAAGGCGGAAGCATCGAATGGCAAAAAGAGGCGGCTCGGCAGGGAAGGAATGGGAAATATTCAAGGATGACTTCTTTGTTGGAGGAACGAAGGACTAAATAGCGAGAGTGATTCTCTGAGCCGGTATGGATTTCCAACGCCTCAGGAAACTGGTCGAGATAGATGACAACACCTTTTTCCCCTCTTTCTTACCGGTAGGGCAATCTTCTCTTATGGCTTTCACCCCCCACCCAGAAATAAAGAACCAATCCCCTTTCTGATCCATTCATTTCTGCAAGCAGGGAGGATCCAGAGCGTTGCCCCCTCTTATTCGAGGCCGGATAGTCGCGCCCCACAAGCACCCAACCTTTCTTTTGCTCTTTCTTCGGTTTTCCTCCACGAACGTGCCACTTAGGAGCCCTACTCATATTCCAAAGGCGCTACTTCAATTCAAGCGCAAGCCCCCTCTTCTATTGCATAACTTAAAAAAGCTATAAACAAACAAAGTGGTTGAGGGAACAATACGCTTTGGTTACCGGCGAAGGCTTCCAAAGGCACCATCTTTCCATACTAGTTGTTACCTTACGCTGCCATTTTTCCAATATTATTGAATAGCATGGCCTGGGGCTAAGATAACTCAAGTGGGAGAGACGTGTTATGGGTGACCTTATTTCATGGTTCAGAGAGCACTTCTGTATGTGATGCAAGTGAACGTCTACAAAAAGGCTGTCGTAAAATTTTGTTCTTCATTCTGTCATCGACCCTATCTATGTTTCTATGATGGCCCAAGAACACGCTTATTCTTCAGCCATAGAGAGACTTTTGAATTGCGAGGTACCATTACGAGCTCAATATATATGAGTGTTATTCAGTGAAATAACTCGAATTTCAAATCATTCACTTGCTTTAACTACTCATGCTATGGATGTAGGAGCATCAACTACGTTCCTGTGGACTTTTGAGGAGAGGGAGAAATTTTTGGAATTCTATGAAAGAGTCTCGGGAGCCAGGATGCATGCCAATTTCATGAGACCAGGTGGAGTGGAACAAGAACTGCCTCTTGGATTATGTATATATATTGATTTATTCATAAAACAATTTTCTTCTCGTATTGACGAATTAGAAGAGATGTGAACCGGCAATCGTATCTGGAAACAACGATTAGTGGATATTGGTACTGTCACTGCACAACAATCAAAGGATTGGGGATTCAGTGGTGTAATGTTAAGAGGTTCTGGGGTATGCTGGGATTTGCAAAAAGTAGCCCCTTACGATGTTCATGACCAATTGGATCCTGACATACCAATAGGTACCATAGGAGATCGCTATGATCGTTACTGTATTCGTATCGAAGAGATGCGACAAAGTGTTTGGATCATTGTGCAATGTCTTAATCAAATGCCTAGTGTCATGATCAAAGCCGATGATCATAAGTTATGTCCTCCATCATGATCTTGAATGAAACTATCAATGGAATCGTGCGCCGTGTGAAACGTATATCATCGCTGTTCTTAACCGAGACTCAGGTTAAGCTTCGTCTCTGAACCTTGTGGGGTTAGGAGTAAAGCATCCCAAGGAGAATCATTGGGAACCCTAATTTTTTTCTTCAGAGCCATTTTTTCCCGTCCCCCCACCCTGGCATAGCGCTTCGCTTCCGGTTCTTCAGAAAAATCAACTTTCGTCTCCCTTCTTCATTGATTTGGGGGAAAAGGAACCGTCTACAAGTTGGGAAGCTAGACATCAAGTAAGTGGTTTAATGAGGATAACCAAGTTGACACGCCAGAGTTGGCTGCTGGCATAACAGGGTGGTGCCTTACCGCACCACAGGTGGATGCGCGGTAGCGTTTGTGGTTGTGCTTCAGGATTCCAATGTACTGCGTCCAAGATCAGAATGAGCTTACCGGTGGACCACTGCCGTCCCATTCTTGAGTCAGCTGGAGCGTAGCCATCTTATCCACTGAACTAGCTAGAAGCTATTGCTTCAGGTAGAAGCACTAAAAGAAAAGGACCAGGAAACGCGTTGGCATAGGAACCACAGGACCCCCTACTAGTAAAGGGAAAATGGAAGTGCGCTCCTGTGCACCAGATGAAAAGTCCCTTTCCCATTTTAATAATAATAAATAAGGTAAGCTTTATAGCTCCAACCTAGTCAAGGGGCATTGATTCCCTTTGTATAGGTTGGGTTGTTGTATACGGGATCCTCGTAGTTGGCTGGACCAAGATCCAGCCGAGAGAGGGAAGTCTTTAGAAACAACTAGTTGGGAAAGCAAGAGAATGCTTTGTGTTTTCTTATCTTCTTCCCGCCCTAGGAGTAGAACAAAAAGAGGGATTAGCATTATTGACCCAATGATAAAGCACTAACACCTTCCTCGTTGGGGCTCCGCGCACTGGGAAAAGGCTGACGCGACGGGAAACCAGCCACTAGTTACAAAGCTCCAACAAGGTATCGAGAAGGCTATCACAGTCAGGTGCGAATTTCTTACCCAAATTTTGAAACTACCCCTATTCCTATTTAGGGAGTTGAGGCGAAAAATGGCTTAATGAACCGTTCGCCATGCACCGACCAAATTCACTTGCTTCTCGTTGAGGCTGTAAGTACACAGTGCCCCATAAGTAGGCTACTTTTTCTAGAACGTAGTTCGAGATAACCGTAACCATGTATATATAGAAATATATCTTCGATGCTGTCATTTCGAAATGTCCGCTTCAACCGCTCTTTCACCTCTCAAAGAGCAAAGTTGGCTTGATGAGCGCAGATGAGGAAGCGGGAGCAAGAAAACCAATAATCTCTTTCTTGTCCTTCTACTTAAGGTTAAGGGGCAAAGAGAAGCGCTTTTGCTACTGAGAAAGAGAACGGTCAGCGCGAAGGTTCAAGACTTAGCCGAGTATTAGCGAAGCTAGATTCTCATAGCGAGGCACTTCGAGTTAGCGAAGCGCTGTAGTAGCACTGAAGCCCTATGTGTTATAATATTGAGCCAAGGATGCTTCGCCTTCTCTATAGAAGCAGTCAACTGAGTTCTGAATGAATTAGCTCCTTGGTAATGGCTTAATCTATAGATAGAAAGCCCTATGATGGGAAACTACCACGTTAGGTTTGGAGAGAGATGGGACTGGTTATATAATAGGGGAAGCAGATGCAAGCTTTTTCTTTCAATAGCCGGCCAAATGACTACAGAATCATTGGTTTACTCTACCTCAATTCACCATTTTGAACCTTATATAAAAGGTTTTTCCGTACCAGCTCCTTCTACCTATACTGCAGTTGAAGCACCTAAAGGAGAATTTGGTGACTTTCTGGTCAGTAATGGAAGCAGTCATCCCTACCATCATAAAATAAGAGCACCTGGCTTTTCCCATTCACAAGGACTCGATTCTATGTCCAAACATCACATGCCAGTAGATGTGGTGACCATCATAAGTACTCAAGATATTGTGTCTAGAGAGGTGGATAGATAGGACTACTAGTTGATCGATCAGGACCCTAGCTTTATGGCGAGCCAAAAACCCAATTTATACGCCCCCTTTCTTTATTTAAGGAGATTCTATCCAATTATCAGCCCCGATGCGGAAAGGAGTAAAGAAAGAAGAGTTGAAGACGACTTAACAGTAAGAGAGAACCCCCTCATCTCATGGCTGGAACATCTATGTAGATGGGATTGGATTCATAGTGCCAGTTAGGGGTAGGTATAAACCTTCATTCATCTTCTTCGATCTTCCTTGGAATATCCATCATCTTGGTCTCGACCTTGTTAAGCTCTCCCTGATCGAAAGTTCCTATTTTGCTTCCTCTTCGATCGTCTTCGACTCCCTAAAAAATAAGATTGGTGACCTAGATGGTCAGGGTCTTTCCTTACCTTAGCTGAGCCTTATGTCCCTTCAACATTCCTATTCATATTGCCTTGTCTTGGGCACCGCAGTGGACTGATCCTATATATAATATCTACTCTAAAGATTAAGAGGATAGAGGGTCTCCCTTCAATAGATTCGATTGGGATTGATTCTCAGGATCGAGCCCTTATTAAAGGCATTCCTACCGACACCTGTCAAAGTCTTCGTCTTGCATGACGTCTCTTTCCATTTGCTCCAGCTATGAATGAAAAGAATGGGCACAACACCTTATTCTCTTCTACCGCTTTTTGTTTACTTCTGGCCTTCCCGAACTCCTACACGGGGGGAGTCAGATCTTGGAGTAAGCTCCTTTCCATGGTCAATCTACTAAAGAGTTTAGGCCCCTAATTTGGTCTATGTGTGGGTTGCGGCCGTACTCAAAGGCGAGGGGCTCAAAAAGTGGATACGATCAGCCTCAGAGGAGAGGGGAGGCAACTTGGGATTCTAGGCAAAGTGCTTTTTTTGTATATAGGCCTTCATATAGGATAGGATTTTCATTCATCCTGCCAAAGCTAGAAAAGAAAAGATCTCTCTCTTTTTTCCAGCATTCTTTTTATTTTAAAGGCATATAGTGCGTTCTCGCTTTCAGGGGGATTCAAGCAAAAATCTAGTACAAGGAGGAAGCAAAATGCTAGCTACTAGGTATGAAACAGAGTATGACTATAATAAATCATAGATCAGTAGGGAGCATGCCCATCCCATTACATATCATTTGAGCTTCCCCTTTCCTAAGATCCTGGATGTGGTACTGACGCATGAACTTGTTTACTGGTTTGACTGGTTTGTTGGCAAAAGGAAAGGTCTGTTCATTTGTACAGAAATATGTTTTCGGCCAATCTATCAATTGAACCAGGGGCTGGGCTCTTGTTGACAGACATAAGAAGTGGGATTAAGAATAGGGGAAGAGCAGCTCTTCTCATACTTCTGCTTATGGAAAGACATAAGAAGCACCCTATAAAACATGCAAGATCTCTTAGTAAGCCCTTGTTGGCATATCAGGTGCCATTGAACAAAGTCCAGGGAAAGCATCTATCTATAGTGATAGTGATCCATCGCCTTGACTTGAGTCTCCACCACATCTATTTCCTGCCCGCTTGTAGCGGTTGGTTAGGCTAGGTCGGTTAGAACCTCTCTGCAGTTCTCGATTCTGATTGAACTAGGGAGGATCGGTATTGCTGGGGGAGATTGTTCTTCCTCAGCTGGCTTGTTAACCATGGTCTCTTGAAGGTTTCATTCTTTTACAATCTCTCCCAGCTAAAAACCTGCTAACCCTAAGCTTGCAAGCACCTTGGTCACATCTAAGTCCCTATTCAATTATTCTATTTGGGACGGAAAGAAAAAGATCCTTTGCGGGAAGAATTACTCGAAAGCACGGGATGGGCCTTCCTTTCCTTTACGTCATCCACCACCCTGTCCCATCCACTCTCCCCAAATCTCAACTCGTAATTTGAAGAAGAAAGATAAGGAAATCCAATTAGAGATAACCCCTTGTCTCTCTTCTTTAGCTAATGATGAAGAAAATCCCTAAAGTCAAAGTAGTCCATGAAAACATCTATTTTTTCCATTCAAGAAATTGCTTATGTAAAGATGGGGTGAGTCTCTTATAAGATCTTTATTTCTTCTCTTTTCTTCTATTAGTTACGTTGGATTGAGAAAGCTCTGGCCAATAGCGCTTCTCCATGTGTGTGTAGACCAAAATGGTCTCGCGAAGCCGATCAACGATAGCCTAAGAGCAAGTCAAAACTACGAGAAGGGCGCGAGAAGTTTTGTGAAGGTAGAGAGAGATTTTCAAATCAAACTTCAAGTTGGTGTGCCGCGTGTGAAGAAGGCAGAGACCGCCCCATGCTTCTCCCTAATTCCCATCTAAGGTTGAATAAGATTAGATTAGTCTCGCTAAATTCATTCTCGAATGATTCATTGATGGAATTAGGCCTAGGGGTATGAAAATTTCTTTTGATTCCCCTTCTTTCTTCGACGAAGGCATACACGCATCGATAGCGAAGTGCTAGAAAAAGGAAAGCGGCACCGCTCCGTGGGCTTAATAGCTCTATTTCTTGTTCCTGAGCGGAAGGTACGCTTAGCCCCTGATACATTACTATTTATTAATCCTTGGGTCAAGGGATAATGAGTTGGTTGGCTCTTAGAGTATAGCCTCTCTTGGGGTTAGCGATAAGAGTACACTGGCCCGTGTGGTAGGGGGTGAACTAAGGATTTCGTGCTTACAAGGAAGCGTGCATGTGGATGAACGCATCACCAGCTAAGCTAGTCACTTGAAATATAGGGGTATTCAATCCCCGAGCTTCTGGGCCTTGAGAACCGACTTGGGATTTGCTCCTTAGATAGTGAGTAGCAAAGAAGGGTAGGGTTTCAAGTTTAGGGTTTTAACTTCCACGTCCCAGCTCGTCGAAGCTACCGCCTATCGATTGAAATTTCCCTCCTCAGCCGGAGGCGGAACTGGCTCCCCCTGAACCATCCTCGGAAGAGTAAAGAAGGAGAAGGGAACATGAGTTTCTCGCCTTCTAAGAGTATAAAGAAGTGGAGTGTCACCCCAACCAAACTAGACGCACGCATCAAGGCGTTCTGCCAACAAGCGAAGGCGATCACTCAAGAAAGGGGATTCACCCCCAGCAAATGTGATGCAGTGAAAGACGTTGCAGACTATGTGGCCGGTGATGTAAAACATATGTTGGCAGCTAGCGAACTCCGCTTTCTAACGAGGTTAAGGCGTGACCTAGAAAATGGAAACAACGAGACCTGGGGTCTCATCGAACGCGAAGTTCAAAGATGGAGACCAGGTTCGGCACGAAATCATAAAGGTTTGAAGGCTCGTTGGTCAAAGGAAAGGGAAGGTCCTGCTTCTGAGACGGAGCCGTATGACGCGAGAGTGTCACGTACGGTTCCTTTGAGAAGGGTGTGATACCACCACCTATCAGGCCCGACGAGCGGTCCACAGAGTTGCATCCATACTCACCTGGTCTATGCACATCTCTCTTTCCAGGAGGTTGGCCTCATATCCTAGATCTTCCCATTTCCAAGAAGATCTCAGGCTCGATCTAATTTAGTATCAAGGTGATCCTTTTTTTGTTCCTATATATTTATGGGTCCGTGCAACATTTCCACGATATCGTTATGATCAATTAATGGGACTTGGCCGAAAAGTGTTCTTGCCTCTATCATTAGCTCGGGTAGTCCCCGTTTCTGGTGTTTAGTCACCTTTCAATGGCTCCCTTAATTATGTCCGAGGAATTGCCCTATTGAGTAATCGGAAGCAGGCTAGTCGCCAAAAATGCCCCGCCCGTAAGTTCCTTTGTCGTTGGGGAAAAAAAAGAAAGAGATTTTTTTGAGATTCTCAATTATTTTTTTCTCCCATGCTTTCCATTGGTCAACAACAAACTAAATCTATACTTCTTCACTACTCGTACACGCTTGACTTAAGCTGTATTGAGGGAATCTTTTTGTCTTAATCAATCAATACGTTTCCAAGAATTCCACGTATCTTTTCCTTTGATGAGGAAAGTCTCAATTCCAGTGCTATATGTGCGAGAACTTGGCCTCAATCCACAACAACTTCTCTTTAATAGTCCGATACTCAAGGTTCTTCTAATGGTATTTTTGAGGACCATCCAGGCCTTAACCCTTCCAATGAATGTATAGTGGAGCTTCAATCTGATATAAGGGATAAATTAGGAGAGTTGATGCCTAACAAGAGTGCCCAAGAAGTTCTGGAAGCGGACGAAGTTTTACATGGCGAAAGAAACAATATTGCTTTTATTTACTACCTATTGAAAGATTTGAATCAAAATGGAGTAGCGGGTGAAGCCTATAAAGATGCAGTGGATCTAGCAAAAGATCTCGTCTCCAGCCCACTTGAACAATTTGAAATAATCCCATTGATTCCTATGAAAATAGGAAACTTATATTTCTCATTCACAAATACATCTTTGTTTATGCTACTAACTCTCAGTTTTGTCCTACTTTTGGTTTATTTTCTTACTAAAAAGGGAGGAGGAAACTCAGTACCAAATGCTTGGCAATCCTTGGTAAAGCTTATTTATGATTTCGTGTTGAACCCGGTAAACGAACAAATAGGTGGTCTTTCCGAAAATGTTAAACAAAAGTTTTCCCCTCGCATCTCGGTCACTTTTACTTTTTCGTTATTTTGTAATCCCCGGGTATGATACCTTATAGCTTCACAGTTACAAGTCATTTTCTCATTACTTTGGGTCTCTCATTTTCGATTTTTATTGGCATTACTATAGTAGGAATTCAAAAAAATGGGCTTCATTTTTTAAGCTTCTTATTACCTGCAGGAGTCCCACTGCCATTAGCACCTTTTTTAGTACTCCTTGAGCTAATCCCTTATTGTTTTCGAGCATTCAGCTCAGGAATACGTTTATTTGCTAATAGGATGGCCGGTCATAGTTCAGTAAAGATTTTATGTGGGTTCGCTTAGACTATGCTATGTATGAATGATCTTTTATATTTCATAAGGGATCTTGGTCCTTTATTTATAGTTCTTGCATTAATCGGTCTGGAATTAGGTGTAGCTATATCACAAGCTCATGTTTCTACGATCTTAATCTGTATTTACTTGAATGATGCTATAAATCTTCATCAAAGTGCCTATTTTTTTTAATTGAACAAAAGCGAGTCTGAATGGACTTAGTCATGGAGCATTCCGAGTCTTTGCTTTAGGGATCGTTCATGTGCATCTCCTTACTTTAAAGCAGTTATTGCTCCGGTTCCAGAAGGTATAGCTCTTGCCTCAGCTTTTTCTTTGAAATCGGAGACTGTTCCAATTTCCTACTGAGATAGGCAAGCGGAGGGAGAACTAGATGTATCTTTCTAGGCAAAGACAGGTTAGAATGGATAGCTCGTGGGTGGGATTGACGGGGTAGATCACTATTGCAGAAGGATGTAGAACCGGGGGAAGAATTATGTCTATAAAGGTCCTCTCCCTCTTAGGCACATGGTTCTAAAGATTAAATCTAAAAGCGGTACTAAAGATTAGGCAGAAGAAGAACTAGAACTAGAATTCTTTGCCCCTCCCCTTGTACCAAGAAGCAAGTTCAGAACATAAGGATAATGGGATCGTCTATTATAAGTTATTAGTTTACGGAGCTATCTCAGATATCTTGAGTAAGGAGACAGGATGGGTTTGATAGTTAGAGTTCTATTTCTAGGAAGGAAGAGACTATCGGGAAGCTCACTCTCGGCCGGGCTCGAAGCAGAGGGTAGAACGTAATATCTTCTGTTGGTTCAGCTCATCAAGCTATTACAAAAGAGTCCTCAAAGAAAGAAGCCATTTTTACGGTATTTTCACTTCAAGTCCGTAATTAGATCTTCAAGCTTAGTCCAGTCTGGATCCATCCTAAACCAAAGAGCGGGGCTAAGCGAGGGGCATAGCGATACAGTGTTCATACTCGATCAAATCCAGTAGGAATATCAGGAATAGTAGGATCTAGTAGGAGCCTGCCTTATTTTTCTCCCGTTCGGGACCCCTATTTTCTCGAAGATTGCCTAGTCTGAGTTAGAACAACAGATTCGTGAGCAAGAGCGTATTTCATAGCTGATTCAACAACAACTATTTTTTCTGGGGAACTTTCACATGAGTCTGTTCTTTCTTTTAATCTACTATAAAGGTTCTAAATTGGCTCCTTAATATTCAGGATAATTACATTCTTGAAAGGATCAAGGGCTCTACCCTCTCGCATAAAGTCTTACGCTCTTATCGTCAACCTTCGTGGCCTTTTGCTCGTTTGGTCTCGCTATTTCATTCCTGGTTCTCTCTTTCAAGCTTCTTTCCATCTTGGGGATTTCTTCTCATTTCTTCCGTTCTGCTAGATGGTGTCGCCGTCTCTCTTACTTATCTATTCCCATCCATATATACCTCGCATACTCCATTACTTCCCTCCTTCAAGGCATGATTAATGCGCCTTAAACCTCTATCTTGAAAAAGAGCATTTTTTAGTGGAGCCTTAGCACGTGAACCCATAGGAACAGGGCCCTTCTTCTTTGCAAAAAAGCTTCTGAATTATCATCACATCAGTAGGCGCAGAAATAAAATCTTGGTATTGACTTATTGAAAATCTCTTTGAGATTGCTTAGACAAATCTTTTTGTGTGAGGCCGCTCCACCTTTCTTACCTTGTTTTTTGGGCTTCAAATTCTGTGATTCATAAGCCCTCTGTATCTAATGATAGATGGCTAAAGGGCGGGTTTCACAGTTAAATAAGAAGGCGATCGATTGGCTTGGAGAGGAAAGGAAACCCGGGAATAAAAACAAAAAGGATAGGAATGAATTGAATAAAGAAAGAATATATAAAACCTTGAGCATTTTCTCTTCTCGGCAATGGTTGAGAGTAAAAAAGGGGTATCCGCATAGAAGGATTGCTGGTATACCGGGTAGATGTTTATCTTTTCAATTTTAGCAAAAATGTTCAAAGCACCACCTTCGTTAATTATCTTGATGTCGAAAGGGAAGAGGACAGGGTCTTACTTACTTAAAAGTCAAAAAAAGGGGAAGTTTCCTGTCTTAGTTTCACTTCCTTGAACTGGCTACTACCATGCAACGTGCCCTTGCTTGGTGGGTCGTTAATTAATCAGTTTTAAAAAGAAGGATGGATTTCGACCTTGCTTTGAGTCGTCAGGCTAGTAAAGCGCTAGTTCTAAAACGATCGTTAAGGTCATTAACTCGAGTCCCTCGGTGGCTCTGCTACCGATGGATCAAGATATACTGCCTATCATGCCAAAGGCGCTGCTGGTGGATATGCCAAAGATGTCCTGGCTCTGAACCGGGTACTTGAAATGCTAAAGTTCTTATGGTCCTGCTTCAACCACCCTTCTTTCTCTACCTTCTTCTTCAAAAACTTAAGCTACTTAGACTGATGCTGGCGATCTCGAAGGGAGATATCTGGACTTGGAGCAACTCGTCTTGATATTTATTATATTAGGATGCGAGCAAGGGGAAAGAAGGTGATAAGCAAGAAGAGGAAAGAAGAATGTTAAAGAAGTCCCTATAAGTACTTCACTTAGCCTTTTTATAGTCTTTCTTCCCCTCTTCCCTCAAAGCGCGCTCTTTCATCCATGCGCATGGTTCTTACTTTCATTTCCCCCCTCCTCATGTTGGAGCGCATCTTGGTTTCAAAGATGAGTTGTAGATTAGTCAGTTCGATCACCCCACATAGCGACGGTTTTTTAATACGTTATCCTAGGCCAATCTAGTTGATCGAGGGATATACGAGTATGAAGAAGGGATGGAGAATCATTTATTTGATCTTGACTTGATGTATATGTTACGATGCCTTCGTACGAAGGAGGTTTGTGGGTAGATAATAAGAGCGACCCAAAAATGGAAAGAAGAGTATGAGGGGCAGCGGCTCACCGATAATAAGAAGAACTCACATTCTCGTCCTGACAAATGACCAACCTGTTAAGGCATCTTTCTCAATGACCATCCTCTCCCATTCCAGTTCTTTTCTCTTTTTTAGGGGCAAGTTCATTTTCATTCCCTTGATATGGCCAGGTGTGAAGCAACTTCACGATCCAATTCATTCCCTAAAATCAGAACAAGGGGAACTAGAATAGGCTGATTGATCCAGGTAGCGACAGGCTCCAATAGAAAGGAACCGCGTGTACGCTAGAAAGACGTATAGGCAAGTCTTTCTTTATGATTATATGGATCGCTTTTCGTGACTTTTCTTTCCATAGGCATAGATTGCAGTCTAACCACCTTTCTAACTTTAGGGGATCGAGAATCAGTCTTTCGATCCTCCTCGAGCCTACTCTCGTCTTTCGAATTAAGCTTTCGATTTAGTTGGTGCAGACGCTGAAGGATCAGATGACACTAGATAGGAAAGGTTTTCGATCGAAGCTCTAGAACCTGTTTTGAAGTCACTTTAGGATTTGGTTTCCGATCAAGTTGATGTTCCAAGCCTACTCTAGGTACAGAGAGAGGAGAGAGGCTTCGAAGCCTTAATTTAAGCTAGAAATCTTGCTAGAAAACTAGCCTTATCGATCTAGGTAAGTGGTGACAACGAAAAGACTTGTAAGCCTGAGGGGCGGTGAGCGAGGTAGGATAAAATGGTATTTGAACCAGGGCGGGCGGCCCTATGTACTCTGTCTTTTCATGGGTGGTGGGCAGAGAAAAAATTCATTCATTAAACCTTTTGAAACTGGAGACGAAGAGTCGTTTAAAGACCTTTTCAAAAACCACTTTGTAGAGGGAATGAATCACGCTCAATAGAACAAGACTTTGCTACATCAATAGTCAATAGGAGAGAGAAAGAAAGAGAACAGCAAGAGGAGGCCTTTTTCTTTATATTTATATATTTCGGAAATCGAATCATCATGCACTTTAGGCCCTTCTGAAAGCCATGAGGCGGGGTCACACGAGTAGCGAAAGACTGAGCTTGGTCATATTCTCATGCTTCACACAAACCCAGGCTAGGAAGCTTGAAAGCCATATCATATCATATGGATTTAGAAAGTCCAATTAAAAAAAGGACTTGGATTGAATGGATGGCTTCCAAGGCCAGGTCTCGATCCTGCACAATTCAGACCAGCGAGTATCTGTTTAATTTACTTAATGCACTCACAAGCATTCGTATCACTGCCCTAGCTTCGTGTTAAGGGCACAACTTAAAGAACAACTTACTCTATTGATGTAATATTCATTCATAGTGGGCAGGCGGACCTTTCTGAAGACGGAGGGCCCTAAGAAACCCAAAAAGAAAAAAACCAATATAGGAACTACAACTAAGAAAGAAGAAGAATAAGAAGAATTGATTAAGTAAGGTAGTCGCCATAAGGCTTTTCTTTTTTTCGGTATGCCGCTCCGCGAGCAAGGAGTGCCACGCACGAGCGGAGCAAAAAGAAAGCAAGGGGAATTCTTCTCTTTTTTGGGGAGAAATTCTTTTATTGGGTATTAAATATAGATCCATGTCTTTCTTGTTCCACTAGCTAAGACCAAATTCTCACATGTCCCTTTCGTTATTACAACCTTCTTTTTTGATGTCAAAAACCAGAAGTTACGCGCAAATTCTCATTAGATCTCGGTTGTTCTTAACAGGGATGATTATTCATTTAAGTCTTCGGGTAGCACCACTAGATCTTCAACAAGGTGGAAATTCTCGTATTCCATATGTACATGTTCCTGCGGCTCGGATGAGTATTCTTGTTTATATCGTTCTATAAACACTTTTTTGTTCCTATTAACAAAACATCCCCTTTTTCTTCGCTCTTCCTGAACCGGTACTGAAATAGGTGTTTTTTCTACGTTGTTTACCTTAGTTACTGGGGTGTTTTGGGGAAAACCTATGTGGGGCACCTTTTGGGTGTGGGATGCTCGTTTAATCTCTGTATTCATCTTGTTCCTTATTTACCTGGGGGCACTTTGTTTTCAAAAGCTTTCTGTCGAACCGGCTCCTATTTCAATTCGTGTTGGACCGATCGATATACCAATAATCAAGTCTTCAGTCAACTGGTGGAATACATTGCATCAACCTGGGAGCATTAGCCGATATGGTACATCAATACATATTCCTATGCCCATTCCAATCTTGTCTAACTTTGCTAACTCCCCATTGTCAACCCGTATCTTGTTAGTTCTGAAAACACGTCTTCCTATTCCATCTTTTCTCTAATCTCCTTTAAATGAAGAAATAGAAGCTCGAGAAGGAATACCAAAACCTATTTCACTCGCTGGGTATTTTTGCATCAATGGCTGAATGGTTAAAGCGCCTAACTCATAATTGGTGAATTCGTAGGTTCAATTCCTACTGGATGCACGCCAATGGGACCCTCTAATAAGTCTATTGGAATTGGCTATGTATCAATGGAATCTCATCATCCATACAAAACGAATTGATGTGGTATATTCATATCATAATGAACAGTAAGAACTAGCATTCTTATTGAGACTTTCACTCATAGGGAAGAAATTCGATTTATAGATGGAATCAAATATGCAGTATTTACAGACAAAAGTATTCGGTTATTGGGGAAAAATAAATATACTTCTAATGTCGAATCAGGATCAACTAGGACAGAAATAAATCATTGGGTCAAACTCTTCTTTGGTGTCAAGGTAATAGCTATGAATAGTCATTGACTTTCGGGAAAGAGTAGAAGAATGGGACCTATTATGGGACATACAATGCATTACAGACGTATGATCATTATGCTCCAACCGGGTTATTCTATTCCACCTCTTAGAAAGAAAAAAACTTAAATCAAAATACTTAATAGCATGGCGATATATTTATACAAAACTTCTACCCCGAGCACACGCAATGGAACCGTAGACAGTCAAGTGAAATCCAATCCATGAAATAATTTTATCTATGGACAACATCATTGTGGTAAAGGTCGTAATGCTAGAGGAATCATTACTGCAAGGCATATATGGTATCATTACCGTAAAATCAATTTTCGATGGAATGAAAAATACATATATGGTATAATCGTAACCATAGAATACGACCCTAATCGAAATGCATAAATTTGTCTCATACACTATGTGGATGGTGAGAGGAGATATATTTTACATCTCAGAGGGGCTATAATTGGAGATACCATTCTTTCTGGTACAGAAGTTCCTATAAAAATGGGAAATGCCCTACCTTTGAGTGCGTTTGAACTATTGATTTACGTAATTTGAAATAAGAAATTAGGTTTATGAAAAAACCTAGAAATCAATCATTGATCCAATTTGAGTACCTCTGTAGGATAGACCTTAACAAAAAACTGAAGAGTAAGAGAAGCAAGTGATTGAGTTCAGTAGTTCCTCATAAAAAATTATTGACTGACGAGATATAGTAATATGGAGAAGAAAAAATTCTTTCAAGCACCGACAGAACCGGAAGTGCCCCTTCTGTCAAAGAGAGTAGGACGGGTTATTCACATTTCATTTAATGGTCAGAGGCGAATTGAAATCTAAACAGTGGGAATTCAAAAGATTCCCCGGGGGAAAAGTAGAGATGTCTCCTACCTTACCCATAATATGTGGAAGTATCGACCTAATTTAATAGGGTCATTCGTTCTTAATGCTACATGAAGAACATAAGCCAGATGATGGAATGGGAAGACCCAGGATGTAGAAGACCATAACATGAGTGATTCGGCAGATTTGGATTCATATATATATCCACCCATGTGCTACTTCATTCTACGATATATAAAAGATCCATCTCTATAGATATCATCATCTACATCCAGAAAGCCCTATGCTTTGGAAGAAGCTCAAAAAATAGTTTGAGAATTGATCAAAAGAAGAATCTACTTCAAATGACATGCCCTTAGGAACGACCATACATAAGATAGAAATAACACTTGGAAAGGGGGGACAATTATCTAGAGCAGCGGATGAGATAGTACTGGAGTCGTTCAAAGAGCCCTTCTTTCTATTCTGTTTTGTGCATGTTAACTATCGATTCTATGCCATCAAAGCATGCTAACAGCAGAAAAGAAATGCAAGTAGATACAACTGCGGTAATGTCACATCATTGATAAAGAACCTTGCCATCCCCAGCCTTGTCCCCTGCAAAAAGTTCATTGGCATATTCCCCTTCCCCTTCTATTCCCAAAAGCTGATTCAATAGGCTTCCTTTATTGATTAAAAAATCTTCTTTCCCGCGACATGGACACTAAGGTTAGTTTCCATAGGGTGAAGCGGCGACCTCATTCATTCATTCTAACAACTCATTGCCCTATTTTCTCTAGATCTAGTCTATATAATGACCGAGACACGTACATAAGATCGTTCTAGCTTATCTCCTTCTAAGGAAGTCTGAGCTCCTTCCCATGCTAAGATTCTAAACTCTTGAACTTAAGAGAGGCTTCTTTTCAAGCTGATGAGTAGAAATTGAGTATAAAGAAAATGACAAAAGAAATATCACATGGAGATTTAGTGTACCCATAGATCTATATGAAAAATAGATATATGAAAATTCAAGAAATTCTTTTTCAAAAACCCGGGATTTCAGAGGCGAACGAAGACATAAAGGTTCCCCAAGTCATCCATGGCGGCCGGGCAAGCTCTCCGTCGAGCTGCCAATTTCCCTCCTATCCTAAAAACCGGATTCAGAGGTTGTTTCTCTTAAGACAGAAACGTAAGATTGCAGTTGCGAAGGGTTTCCACCCTACGTCATCATTTTCATGCTTTTTTGTTAAGTAACATGAGCACCTAGGGAGATCGGAGAGCTATTGGTGGGGCAGAAGCATTCTTAACTGGGGAGAATGCTTTCTATTCAACCTTCGATTCGATGATGCTTGTCTCATTGTGGTAGAATAGTACTCCACCATCCGATCTGGGTCCCGATCGATGACAACGGCTGATTGCTTTTTCTTATCAGGGTTTTTGACTTTCCTTCCTGTTCCCTGTTCTGTAGAGCGGTTTATCCCTGACTATCTTAGTGAAAGATTTCTCTATTCTCTACAAAGACACTCGGAACGCAGTTTGGTCACAGTCAATGGGAATAATACAACATGAAGACATGACGCATTAATATTCACAAACAAAAACAATACTGAATGGGCTTCTCTGTTGTGCCATACTGCTTGCTTTGAAACCTATTCGGATGGCGCGAGATACGATATGCTTTGCTTTCTTGTTGCATGAAAGTGGTTGAGCGATCATCGGGAAAGATTTTTTGTGGGGAAGGAAGTCGAGTCGTCCGTCTTATCTTAGAAATTGTCTTGTTAAGGTCCCATCCGTCGTAACCCTTACATTGCATTCTAGCGAGTTTGAAGTTTTATTCTTTGTTTCATGTGGTTTATCGGTAGGTAGGTCTTCCATTAGTATAGTATCGTGTTCTTGTGCAGGTGAAGTGAAGCTTTTGTTGATTGATTCCAGACAGGTCTCTCGAGCCTTCGTTCTTGCTCTCATCTATCTTACATTGATGATTGGTCTCAAGCGTGAAACTCCCCAGGGATTAAAAAGGAAATTCAACTTTTCCCTAAAATAATAAAGGATGGTGTTTTTAAGTAACAAACCATGCCAAACAGGCTAATCCCGTAGCAAGAAAAAAAGCAGAAAGTAACCGGGGTGGCCAGGTGTGAAGGGAAAGATAGCGTACAACGGAGTATCCAACTCATAGAAAGAGCAGGGGCGCTAGCTTTGAAACAAGGTAACAGGAGAAACTAAATAATCATCAAGCGAATAGTTTTTATTCTTCCTTAGTCCAATCGAGATATATTTTATTGTACAATTGATGCGGAACGAAGGCACTTTCCGGGGAGGTGAGGGTCGTAGATATGATATTTAGATCACCTTGAGTTGAGAAGGAAAATAAGCTATTCAAGTTAGTGAGAGAACGAGATGGGATTGGGAATGAATCGATGGACTCCGGGAAGCTTCGTTCCTATATTTTGCTCTCACTCAAAGTACTTTTTTTGTTCATTTTATGGGAAAACAACAAGGAAAGGGGCTAAGATCCTCGTTGACAACATGATTTCGTACGCAAGATACCAAATTGTATCGCTTTCATAGATGGAAATTGATGAATTAAGGAAGCAGTAGCACTCCCTCTCGATATTTTGCCAGAAGAGAAGTTCGTTTTCTGACAGAAAGAGAAAACTTCAGCCCCGGACCGAAAGGTGGGCGTCTCGATCTAAACCAGCCTTGTCTACTAAGAATCGATAAAACAAAAAGGTAGCATGTCAAACTAGAATACCCTTAATTGAGGAAGTGAAAACTCCTTTGATTGTTCTTCGCAGACCGCCCATGTGATCTCCCTTCCCAGGTCTTATTGCCAAACCAATTCTCCTTCTCTCATCTGATATTTTCATTACAGTTATAGCCTCAAAATAGGAAATGAATTACGGACAACTTTCTTCTTCGCCGGTAGTTTTGAGAGCTAAGCTAATTTGTTTCTAGTTTTGTAGGAGGCCATAACATCAAAAATCAGGAGAATCTTCCTAATCTTTTACTTTGAAGTGGGAATGGTCACAAATACAGAGAAAAAAGAAGAATATGTTAAAGGTTTCCCGATTGAATACGAAGTTTAACATCCTGAACAAACTGCTTTCCTTAAGCTAGCGCACTGGCACCGCTCTGTGGGCTTGCCAGTTTTCACATTAATGAGACAAGTCTGGTAGAAAGAGGACATCTCTGTCCCTTTACCTAACACCTACTGCTAGGCAGAAATCCCCGCTTTCATTGAGGGAAACTTATTGAAGTCTGGAATCTACTTTAAACTCTTTGGAATTAGACAAAGGCATGGTAAATCGGAGCCTAATGTTTATACTATCCATGAGCTGCCTGCATGAATTCCCTTTGTGAAAGGCTCAAGAGTACAGTGAGTTAGGCGAGATCAAGATTGACATATTTACTTAATTTGAATTAGTGTAAGTTTGTTTGAAGGTAGGTACCATGGAAGAGGTAGGTTCTCTCTGAAAGATAGACTCGGATAGGAATAGAGAATAGAAGATGACAGCAAGCATTCTCCCCCGGGCTTAAGTAGGCTGCAGGAAAGCAGGTAAGACAATGACGAACTCGGACATGAAATGAATTTAAGTATGGACTTTTTAACAAAAGCAGGAGTCAAGTTCCGAGCCGGAATTCTTTGGCTTCTCTCGAGAAGATAAAAAAGATCAGATGTTAATGATAGCATTGTCGACATATGTCCCTTGAGAAAGAGTAAGATAGGAAAAAAAGGCATAGAGACAACAACGACCGCATCTCTCGATGAAAAAACCAGCAAAGAAACCTCTTCCTTCCCTTTCGGGTAAGCAACTTTCCTTTTTTTGCCCTCTCCTGCCCTTTACATTAGGGCATGGAATTGCAGAGTGAATGAGTGCAACAAAACAAGGAAAGAAGGCTAGGAGATGACTTGTAATCGATACAGTTGTTGGACCCAAGACCCGACCTGGATAATTCATAACTGTTTCATTCGAAAGGCAGGCCAGGAGGATTAACGATACTATATTGGTTTCATCGCCCCCAGCAGATTGAACAAAAGATCTTTCCACTAATGGTTTCATTCTCCCATCGAGCAGATCAAGCTCTTCTTTTCTTTCTTTATTATGAGATCCAAAAGTAGAAAGAAGTTGTATCAGAAAGGTGGGTTAGTCGCCTAGTGACATCCTAAATCCAATTACTTCACTCCCTTTGAAAGCTCAGCCAATCCGGGAGTTTTTTCATAGAAGAATCTTTCTATGGGAATAAAGAGAAAGATAGGGTACTGATCACTAGCCGAATCTGCTACTGTAGGAAAGAAGATCTATGTGACCTAATTTTCCAGTGATTTGTTGATTCAAATCGATAAAAGCTGTTGCGTCCCACTTACATGGCCCGAATCCTGAGTTTTCTCTTACCGATAGGCATCAATCCAAGTCGCTGAGGAAGAAGAAGTATGAAGTATTGATATGCCGAAAAGCGGATGCTCGTCCATTAGTCCAAGAATATACAGATCCTATTGCTAGTGTCATATCCCCCTTTTGATGGTGAATGTCGGAAATGCTGTTGAAAGACTCAATTCCATCGAGCCTCTGCGCACATCTAATTCTTCCTTATAAGAGGGTATTCAAGTCGAGTCAACTATAGATAGTGAAGTTCCTTTCAAGAGGTAAGGTAAGTTCTTAGGAATCGATTGAATGGGAATTGACTATCCCTTATTCATATCCGATTTTTCTCTCTTTCTTTTTGATACTTGGTTGGTGGGGTCAGGGCCTTCTGTTGGAGGAGATTGATTTGAGTTTCTACCGTACTTAGTTTTCCGCTGCTTAACTATGAGTACGAGTTGGAGCTCTTGAGTTCATGACTGGTCCTACTGTTATTGAATCATCTATTTGAAGGTAAAATGCCACATCAATAAGAGAAGTGGGTAAGCTGCTCTCCTAACCGGTACTGGTGGTGGTGTCATAGAAGTGCTGTTATTGGAAGGAGTAAGGACTCAATTCCCAAAGTCAACTGCTGCTGGTTCAGGAAGTTAATCAGATTCATCCTATAATAAGTAATAAAATGGCAGATGGAATCCCTCTTCACAAACGATAGAGCATGAGTTCTATGCAGCGTATTCCCTTGTTGGTTTATCTATACAGGAATGGAAAACAAATTAACATTTATAAAAGAGGGCCATTACACAGATTTTCTTAGTTTTGGTACCACCAGGAAATAATAGCAACTAATCCCCGATATTCTCTTATTATATCCACTGTGAGTATTCAACTTAATAGAAGGAGGGGAGTATGGTATAAATGTATCATTCCAGCGCACATGGGCTTAGCGAGAAAATCAGGAAATATCATAAATAAGAGAAAGACAAGAAGATGAGGCAAATAAGGAAGATTAGGGTTACGTTGATAAGTTCAAACCCTTATTGAGTGAACCTCTCCTATACTTAAGATGTGATTGAGTTTGTGGTCAGTGATATCATAATCAACATCAAAAAAATATTGTATTGTATTGTAGAATATCTCAGCATTGATTAGGTAACTATATTCATCATTAGAAAGAAAGGTTGTTCATTTTCTATCTCTAGTGACAGAACAAGATGCTATGATCGAAAGCGTTTTCCCAGAGTGCTTAGCCATGAGTGGTATAGATACCTACGAAGGCGGTCCCCAGATGCAAGTAAGTCAACCTTTAGAACGAGAATGAAAGATAGAAGAGAGAGATGAATTCAAAAAGTAAGGGAAGAAAGGTGCGGTTATATAATGAATTATCACTTTGAAAGCCAGAAAGAAAAAAGCTTTCAAGTTATTATCTCAAGGGCCACTTCTGACAGTGAGACATTGTATTGTGTTTATGTAGCGATTGGCCTCCTTGGGCTAATTTGAAGTATGTTTTTGGGGGGCTTACAGAAGCTCGTGCAAAGAAGATTTATAAGAGAGAAAAGGGGATTCCAGTATATCGTATAAAAGAGAAAGGATTCATTTAGGACCGCTCTTTTCATCCAACTCAAAATATCTTAAGACAAGAAAGATCGTAAGTAACTTAGTGCTAGTCCTTTAGAGCTTGAAAGAAGAAAATGAAATAGGAACAACCGCGCTGGTCGTACCGAAATAATTTACAATAGAACCCATGACTATCATTCGTTATTTTTTTCACATTCTTACTTTCATAGCAACCAAATCTTTTTTGCATTTTCTAGGAAAAGAAGGAACCGCTATAATGACAGCGAGTTGACATATCATACTTTTTGGAATCCTGATTTTTTTCCTGACCTTTATCATTCGTAGAAATTGTTTTCATTTGAATAAAATATATGGCTTTCGACTTGTCTTTATCATATATATATCTCTTCTTTTTTCTATCTTGGTATTTGGGTGTTGTTTACGCATCCATTTTCTATCTCACTTTGGTGTTTAGTTACTGGATGTTTTTTCTTTGGTTGTTGTTTTCAGTGTTGGTTTGGGAGGAGGGCAGCCACTTTCTCTTCCGGGCCCTTCCAACCCATCAAACTCCTCGGAGGAGGATTCGTTCGAGCTCCAGGTCCTGTCGGAGTCTTGGCCAGTTACTCAAAACGTAGGCTATGAATCTTCTCTCTGAAATCGTATTTTGGCACTAGAAAATGAAAATAGCCTTTTTATGCTTTCTAGAAAGAGAGGGGAGAATTGGGTAGAAGTAAAGACTCAACTCGACAATTCTCCCTCTCAATGGGAATATAACCGATTTCTCAAGTTTGAGAATAGGGATCTCCGGATCCGGGAGCTGCGGCACTCTTGTTATTCTCAATTTCAGCTACTTTTTACGGATCATCCTACCTTGGCCGAAAATGCCGATTCCAACCCCCAAGAAGCCTTACCGAGAGGGCGGAACCCCGTTAGTAAAAGACCAGAGAGAACTCAGCTTTTTGGATCAACTTTCACACGATCTGAAAAAATGGAAAAAACTCCGTCTATATCAATATTATATTTGGGAGATAATAAAGGTGAGTATATACGAGATTGACGTGAGAAATGTTTGTTATACGTGCCTGAAGATGCTATATTTGCGTTTTTGGCTATATTAGACGAGTGGAATGGATCGGACGGGAAAGGAATTGAAAGAAAGGGATCACTCTGGTATTGGTTAGGCTAATATCTCATGGAAAGGTGGGAGGGGTGCTGATATCCTGGGCAACAGGATCTTCCCATCATGATCGACTAAAGGGAAAGTCGCAAAAGCAATATTGGTTCGAATCCAATTCATGATTGAAGTTCATAATTCATTCCATCGAAGAAAAGAAGGAATGCACCTTCCTCTTTGGAGGCAGGGTCAGTCATTCTGCTTTGATTCTGCTGTGAACCACAACTAACATGACTTTAACAAGGCCTCTATTATTTGTTCTTTTTTCACTCCTTTCCTAATATTTAGTTTGGGAAATCTAACTCACTACACATAATATATATGATATGCGTGATGCCGACACCTAAGATAAAGAGAGTTACGATGACTAGAATCAGAAGAAGAGGTTATGAAGTAACTCTACTGATAAGGAGAGGAAAGACCTTGGGCATTGAATCTCTGGCCTTAGCTTGCCTACCAGTCTTGATCTCTTGCATGAACAAAGGGAAGCACTAAGAAAAGTTGCATTCCATTGGAAGAAATTATTCACTCGAATGCTCTCACAGCGATGCTGAAAAGGTCATCTCTACTCTGGCTCAACACTTCCCTGACTTAGGCGAAAGAATCATCCTCAGAAAAACAAGCATCCCGGATGGTTGAGCTCAAGCGAAGCACCTTGAGAGCAAAAAGTTCGATCAATTCTACCAAAGCCTCTCAGTCTACTACTTCTGAAAAGACTTCTTACTACTCTAGTTAGGAAGTATAGTTTCAATATGGGCTTTCTATCTTATAACTCTATTGGCTGCTGATGCTCTTACTAAGACCCCTATTGATCTGCATAGTAGAATTGAGTTATAAAGTGCCTACACTACCTTCCTTCTACACTTTCGATCCTCATTTAGTCTTCATTTATCTTAGTTAGGCCTAATACCTTCCGTTCATGGCTCCCCTTCTACCCCGACAAGAAGGAGAAAGCTAAGGCGAACTGATAAGGATGCTCAGTAAGCGATCTATTTGGGTATTCCATTGGCTTAGAAGACTAAGGTTTAGAAAAAATGCTCTATACTCGAGTTCCCAATAATCCTAATTGAAAAGACTACCATGATTTCCTTGCTTAAGCCGTTGAAGGTAAGGTGCATAGCGGGTTTAGCAGAGATTCATTCAGTGAACGTGAACAAGTTGGACAGGCCAACATAGGCTCTTTATTTGTCCAGCCCCAGGATAGTGGTTGATTGGTTCTAACCTCCCATAGCTGCGGGCTCATATGTATCGCTTGCTCTTTATCGACTGGAGAAAGTAATAGTTTTGCTTGGACGCGTCTTAACATACTCTCCTCTAGCACTATTCACAGTTGACTCTCAACTTCATCTCTGATCTGAGGATGGAAGAAAGAAAGCATTGATTACAAGTGAGATGTCCAAGATAAAAGGAACGAGGGGAGAGGTCTACTCACTTATAACCATTCGTGATCCCCACTTCACTCCTATTCCATTCCTTTTGACTCGCAATCACAATAGCCGTACAGTCGAATAGTTGAGTTAGACGGGGGATAATGGTAGAACTATCAAAGAGGTCCACTACCAAAGAATTAGGAGTTATAACATTCATAAAAGAAAGAAAAAACCAATATAGGAACTTCAACTAAGAAAGAAGAAGAATAAGAAGAATTGCTTAAGTAAGGTAGTCGCTTCTTTTTTCCGGTATACCACTCTGCTAGCAGAGCGAATGAACATAAATCTTTTCGAATATCATGAATATCCTTCGCCCTTTATCTCCTCATCTTCCTATTTATAAGCCACAACTTACTTCGACATTTTCAATTTCCCATAGAATCTCCGGAGCTTTCCTAGCCACTATAGTTTTCTTTTTTTATCTTCTTTGTCTGAAAATAGGTTTGATTTGCTTCACCTATGAGAATTTCTACCAATTCTTATTTTATTCATCAAAGCTCATCCTAATCTCCGTCGAGATTACTACCTTAGCCCTGTCCTATCATCTGTATAATGGAGTTCATCATTTATTGACGGATTTTTCAGGATTTTTCTTTCTTAGAATTGGAAGAAAAAGATTGAAATGACTGTGAAAAATTTAACCTATACCTTTCTTTGAGATTAAAACTCTAAATTATTCTTTTCTTATGAAATGTTTATTATTCGTTGATAGATCTAAAGCTTATGCCGTAGAAGCTGACATCAGGCTATTGTCCTTTTATCTGCATCTTCCCTCGTAGAGTGGCGTATTTTATAAGAAATTTCTCAGTGGAACAAAAAAAAAGAGTTTGAGCTCTTTTTTTTGGTTGACTTTTAGCCACGCACGGCGGCTATGCGCATGTGTCCCAAAGTGACATATATTTTTTGGTAATGGCTATACTCGAGAGAAAAGGTTTGGAATTCGACCTCCCCTTATACGCTCTAAAAGGGTGTCATGGACTCCTTTTTTGTTTAGGATCTCATTTCTACATTCAATTTTTTATTGAGCCTGGTGTGGAATCACCATCATTACACATTCATTCTTGGTCTGGCTGCTGGTCTAGCGAGCCTTCCTAACCGCCTAGAGTGCAGCCTGCCTGCTGAAGACCGTAATGTAAGTAACTCAGTGCTCCATACGGGGGAAATAAAAGTTCGGATCCTCCCACATGTTCAATCTTTTTTTAGAGGTTTCCCCAGAGATCTTTATCATTAATGGAACCTTCATTTTGCTCATTCATGGAGTTGTATTTAGTACTTCTAAGAAATATGATTATCCACCGTTAGTCAGTAATATGGGTTGGCTTCGATTACTTAGTGTTGCACACCTAGGAAGGCAGCGCGCTTTTTGATGCGGAGGAGCTATTATCGTCCAGCTCCCTAACCTAAAGCGGCACCGGGTTTTGGACCGCAGGGAACAATAGCATGGGGGGACGTCTAATCCTTTTGCCACCGTAAGGCTGGATAAACGTACGCAGCAGGCTTGAATACCCCTAGTTTTGGAAGGCACATGAGTCTGAACGCTATGTTGAATGTGCGACCGAGACTACACTACATAGGTACCTATGAAGGTGAGGTGTCGGTCGGTCCTAGAAATGGTGGCAACGGCGCGAGGAGTTAACTACCAGACGTGATGCAATCTAGGGATCACCAGAAAACTCTTTCGCTCTATAGGGATCAGAGGGCATAGCACAATTCTTCTTGGAGGAGGGTTGTTTGCCCGGGTGACTGATCCTGCCATAATATACTTCTACCTATTATAGCACTGGCAACCAAAGTCGAGCATACGATGATCTTAATGCGTGAATAGCCGGGAGGAAAGAAAGGGAAGTAGATGATAATGAGAAAGGGCGCTGCGTCTGGATGGGCGGAATGGATGAGCAAAAGGTGTCATGCAATGGAGTGGGGAATAGCCCTCGTCTCATGTAAGACAACTAAATCTCAAAGCCGAGGAACTGAAGGACCTTCTCGAGCATAGGATAGGTAATTGAGAGATAGAGCTAGCCTATTCATTATGGGAAATCAATGCTCCGGGCCAAATAGATCTTTCCTACGACACCTGGCTTTCTCCGGCGAGCTTTATATCGTAAAGTCAATCCCCAAGACAAGGTACAACTGTTGGGAATGGGACATGATCAATAGAATCTGGCTGGATCTGGGCTGGGATAGTGGCGCCCATTCTTAACTAGTTTCGAAAGGGTTCGCTCATGCTGGAGGCAGAATCCCCACTTAGTGATCGGTCCGCTAGTTCACGCAAATCCGAAGAAGTTATCACGGATGAGCCACATGCAGGGAAAGTTGCACGTGTGGTTCTGGCCGGGCTTTTCGGAGGTATCTAATAACCCTGCTTCTGCTCGCTACTGGCGCACCTCTCCTAACTATTACCCATTTATTCTGGAATAATCTTTTTAGGAGGGACAATTTCTATTATTAAGTACGGCTGGTACGATTTCGATATGTTTCAATTCTTTCGAACAAGAGAGGTTTGATGCTTTTGAATCCATTGTATTAATTCCACTTCCTACTCGCGGTATGCTCTTTATGATCTCGTCTTATGATTCCATTTCCATGTATTTAGCTATTGAGCCTCAAAGTTTATATTTTTATGTGATCACAGCATCAAAAAGAAAGTCTGAATTTTCTACGGAAGCCAGCTCGAAATATTTGATCTTAGGTGCATTTCCCTCTGGAATATTATTGTTTGGGTACGACCGGACAACTACCGATATCTATTAATATCTTTTCTTAGAATGTTCTTTATAAATATATATCTATCTATCTATATCATAAACTATCGGATCGGGTATTACTTAGATGTGAAACTTGCAGACCTCATAGGTTGTAATATTTCTCTTACGGGGGGAATGAAATCAAAGAATATATAGACTAGTAGAGACCCTCTATGTAGTTGACTATCTAGGGAGATCGATCTACATCTTTCCCCATAGCCCTGGGGATGTGTCTCGATCTCCTATGTGCAAAATATAAGGGACTAGTTCCTATAGAGATTCCCCTTGGTCTAATTCCACTCCTTATGACGAAAGGGGAGTCGGCGTGGCGTAAAGTGAAGATTGGGGGGAGTAGAAAAAATTCCCTTATGGGGTATTCTGAAGGTGTAACCTAGGCAATGAAAAAGGGGCCCGATACTTCAAATAGAGGAGCGACTAGTTGGTTCACCAAACCCCGACCCAGCGTCACACATTCTCCAGGTCCAAAGGGATCCAGTGCCCAACTACCGACTCCTCCCAGAATTGTGTTATCGGAGCCGAGCAAGGAATGGATGTTAGTGGACACCACCACTTTTCACCGGTTAGAGTGGCCCTCTTTAATACATTAAGAAAAGATGTTCATAGGGGCCAGAAAGACTAGGTCATAGGAATTTAGAACACCTACGTGCTGGTAAACGAAAACCACCTTGACCGGATCAGAGTAAACAACAATGTCAAATCAGGCTGCCCTTTGCCTTGAAAGAATTCACACACGGCCACCAGCTTTGCCAAAATAAGGGGAGATCTGCTGCTTACTGCTCATGGAAACATCCGACCTATACTATAGTCAAGTCGTTCGCCTATCTTTCTGATCTCCTTTCCTTCTATTCATCAGATTTTTTTGACCCAGTGAAAAATGGGGTTGATGGTGTTAGCTAAAAAAGGGGGAGAAAGGAGAGCCTTAGGGTATGCTCACTTCTGCATTTTTGTATAGGTTCTCGAGATTCTCAATCGCTCTTTTTAGTGGACAGGAATAGTACATGAATGGTGATTCTCAGACGAACGAATCATTCCTCTCTAAATAAAATAAAAAGGAGCTAGAATCTTTCTATTGAT
Source organism: Jaltomata sinuosa (assembly GCA_003996215.1). Taxonomy (NCBI): domain Eukaryota; kingdom Viridiplantae; phylum Streptophyta; class Magnoliopsida; order Solanales; family Solanaceae; genus Jaltomata; species Jaltomata sinuosa. The sequence continues at coordinate 103,128 of QJPP01001038.1, read as the reverse complement.
AGAGCTTTCACGTCTGCGCATAAAATCCTTTTTTGCCCTTCCATTCTGTTCTTACGGTAGTTGGGTCGGAATCCATGTGATGGTTCAAAAGTCATTTCAAATATTTTTTGCATCCCCAGAGAGATAGATTGTTGCCATTATGCCTTGGTCAAGGGGCACAAACAGCCTTAAAGTACTGTTCCATGTCCCAAAGGTTTTCGAGCCTTGGTATTTCGAATCCCGTTGAATGGCTGTGGTTCCGGGACTCAAGTCTGGAGTCGCCAGGTGAGACATTCGGTTCATGAACCGGAACCTATCTCCATAGCAAGCTCCTCAATTTAAACCGGTCCATCACGCTTTGAACATCGCCATCGGGATCGCTGAGGCCCCATGAAGACGGATCTACTACACTGGGAAGACGTGGTACTCATTAGCGAGCTTCTGGTGACCAATGATTCCGGATTCCCCTGCCTTTCTACCATAGTCTACATTTGTCCGTCCAAATGGTCAACCTTGCCATCAAGTTGGGTCACTCGATCCTTGAGTGTTTCCTTAACAACAGTTGCCGCTGACAGCACTCCACTGCTATCGTCATGTACATGGTACAACAAAAAGAGAATTAGCAGAAATCGAAAGGTTTTTAACCAAAGTCGAGCATACGATGATCTTAATGCGTGAATAGCCGGGAGGAAAGAAAGGGAAGTAGATGATAATGAGAAAGGGCGCTGCGTCTGGATGGGCGGAATGGATGAGCAAAAGGTGTCATGCAATGGAGTGGGGAATAGCCCTCGTCTCATGTAAGACAACTAAATCTCAAAGCCGAGGAACTGAAGGACCTTCTCGAGCATAGGATAGGTAATTGAGAGATAGAGCTAGCCTATTCATTATGGGAAATCAATGCTCCGGGCCAAATAGATCTTTCCTACGACACCTGGCTTTCTCCGGCGAGCTTTATATCGTAAAGTCAATCCCCAAGACAAGGTACAACTGTTGGGAATGGGACATGATCAATAGAATCTGGCTGGATCTGGGCTGGGATAGTGGCGCCCATTCTTAACTAGTTTCGAAAGGGTTCGCTCATGCTGGAGGCAGAATCCCCACTTAGTGATCGGTCCGCTAGTTCACGCAAATCCGAAGAAGTTATCACGGATGAGCCACATGCAGGGAAAGTTGCACGTGTGGTTCTGGCCGGGCTTTTCGGAGGTATCTAATAACCCTGCTTCTGCTCCTACTGGCGCACCTCTCCTAACTATTACCCATTTATTCTGGAATAATCTTTTTAGGAGGGACAATTTCTATTATTAAGTACGGCTGGTACGATTTCGATATGTTTCAATTCTTTCGAACAAGAGAGGTTTGATGCTTTTGAATCCATTGTATTAATTCCACTTCCTACTCGCGGTATGCTCTTTATGATCTCGTCTTATGATTCCATTTCCATGTATTTAGCTATTGAGCCTCAAAGTTTATATTTTTATGTGATCACAGCATCAAAAAGAAAGTCTGAATTTTCTACGGAAGCCAGCTCGAAATATTTGATCTTAGGTGCATTTCCCTCTGGAATATTATTGTTTGGGTACGACCGGACAACTACCGATATCTATTAATATCTTTTCTTAGAATGTTCTTTATAAATATATATCTATCTATCTATATCATAAACTATCGGATCGGGTATTACTTAGATGTGAAACTTGCAGACCTCATAGGTTGTAATATTTCTCTTACGGGGGGAATGAAATCAAAGAATATATAGACTAGTAGAGACCCTCTATGTAGTTGACTATCTAGGGAGATCGATCTACATCTTTCCCCATAGCCCTGGGGATGTGTCTCGATCTCCTATGTGCAAAATATAAGGGACTAGTTCCTATAGAGATTCCCCTTGGTCTAATTCCACTCCTTATGACGAAAGGGGAGTCGGCGTGGCGTAAAGTGAAGATTGGGGGGAGTAGAAAAAATTCCCTTATGGGGTATTCTGAAGGTGTAACCTAGGCAATGAAAAAGGGGCCCGATACTTCAAATAGAGGAGCGACTAGTTGGTTCACCAAACCCCGACCCAGCGTCACACATTCTCCAGGTCCAAAGGGATCCAGTGCCCAACTACCGACTCCTCCCAGAATTGTGTTATCGGAGCCGAGCAAGGAATGGATGTTAGTGGACACCACCACTTTTCACCGGTTAGAGTGGCCCTCTTTAATATATTAAGAAAAGATGTTCATAGGGGCCAGAAAGACTCGGTCATAGGAATTTAGAACACCTACGTGCTGGTAAACGAAAACCACCTTGACCGGATCAGAGTAAACAACAATGTCAAATCAGGCTGCCCTTTGCCTTGAAAGAATTCACACACGGCCACCAGCTTTGCCAAAATAAGGGGAGATCTGCTGCTTACTGCTCATGGAAACATCCGACCTATACTATAGTCAAGTCGTTCGCCTATCTTTCTGATCTCCTTTCCTTCTATTCATCAGATTTTTTTGACCCAGTGAAAAATGGGGTTGATGGTGTTAGCTAAAAAAGGGGGAGAAAGGAGAGCCTTAGGGTATGCTCACTTCTGCATTTTTGTATAGGTTCTCGAGATTCTCAATCGCTCTTTTTAGTGGACAGGAATAGTACATGAATGGTGATTCTCAGACGAACGAATCATTCCTCTCTAAATAAAATAAAAAGGAGCTAGAATCTTTCTATTGATAGAGCTTTCACGTCTGCGCATAAAATCCTTTTTTGCCCTTCCATTCTGTTCTTACGGTAGTTGGGTCGGAATCCATGTGATGGTTCAAAAGTCATTTCAAATATTTTTTGCATCCCCAGAGAGATAGATTGTTGCCATTATGCCTTGGTCAAGGGGCACAAACAGCCTTAAAGTACTGTTCCATGTCCCAAAGGTTTTCGAGCCTTGGTATTTCGAATCCCGTTGAATGGCTGTGGTTCCGGGACTCAAGTCTGGAGTCGCCAGGTGAGACATTCGGTTCATGAACCGGAACCTATCTCCATAGCAAGCTCCTCAATTTAAACCGGTCCATCACGCTTTGAACATCGCCATCGGGATCGCTGAGGCCCCATGAAGACGGATCTACTACACTGGGAAGACGTGGTACTCATTAGCGAGCTTCTGGTGACCAATGATTCCGGATTCCCCTGCCTTTCTACCATAGTCTACATTTGTCCGTCCAAATGGTCAACCTTGCCATCAAGTTGGGTCACTCGATCCTTGAGTGTTTCCTTAACAACAGTTGCCGCTGACAGCACTCCACTGCTATCGTCATGTACATGGTACAACAAAAAGAGAATTAGCAGAAATCGAAAGGTTTTTACCCAAAACTCTGCTTTGATACCTCCTAAAGCAAAATAGGCACGCGCACGGGTAGAGAGTCTGCCTGAGTCGTGCGGCCCCAAGTAACACCTAGTTTAGTGTAGCACCTGGGCCTTCTCCTTGTTGAGTTTTGCTTCTGATCTCTCTCTGAGTCTCTAGTTCGTTACCTTCTACTGGATATTGACCTAAGAGATACTAGACCGGGTGTGAGAGGAAGGGATGCTGCTATTGATGGACTGGTGCTACCTCTGGATCTAAGAATCATGGAAGACGTAATTGAAATATCTGGAATTTAATCACATTAGTATAAAGAGCCGGAAAGGAAAAAGAGGGGGAAAGAAGCAAGGGACTGAGCGACGAAGCGAGGTTTGGAACCCTTCTATTACAAAGTGCAAGATGCCTCTCACAAGGTAGGATTACTGCAATTATTATATTTCACTCTTCTATTTGATAATATAAGGAGTTGGGGCAGGTTGAATGGGAGGGGAAGTCAATTTAAACATAGTGCCACCATAACCCTAAGAAAACAAGATTGGGTTTGTATGTGTAGACTATCCTTGGAAGTGTCTATTATACCAAACCACGGGACGAAGCCGTAGATCGAGCCCTGGAAGTCCTCTCCTTACAGTCAAGTGGCCCAAGGGCTACCTCATTTCTATAATTCACAGGCACGGGAGGTTAAATTCCGATTGTTGTGAAAGTTACTGAATAAATCTATTTCATTCTAATTCGATCTAAGAAGAAGAAAATCACGCTCTATAGGATTTGAACCTACGACATCGGGTTTTGGAGACCCACGTTCTACCAAACTGAACTAAGAGCGCTTTCTTATCACAGTATATACAACTGTAAAGAAAAAGGATACGAATACATCTTGCATGCATATAGTCTCATAAAATAAAAATCTGTATGTCCAATTTGAATCAATATCAATGGATCCCTCGTTACTGCCCAGAGGAGAAGAATATATAGGGATGACAGGATTTGAACCCATGACATTTCCAAAACAAAGGAGCTACCAAAGTGCGCTACATCCCTTTCACTTGGTCTACAAAAGTGTCATTTTAGAGAATCCCTGCCCACCACTCTCCCTCTAGGTCGAGACTCCTTTTCAGTCACCCTCTCTATCATTATTTTTTCCATAGATATCAAATTTATCTTGCCATTTATTCTTTTTTGGTCTTTATTGATTTATATACTCATCATCATCTCGCCGCTCGTACCAACGCTTACTTACAACTAAGCAAAAAAAAGGGTTCTAAATAAGAAGCCCTTTGAATAAGCGAGGCTTTCGCGATAGAAAGATTTGCATGCAACAGAGATCCCAATTCTGTGTATCCAGTTAAGCAATCCCTGCCCGCCAGCTTCCACCCAGACAAAAAAGGTGAGCGCCTAGCGTGAAAGGCTGCTTTACTAAGTAATATAAGGCAAGAAGCAAGGGCATAGCATCTGCGTGAAGTTGCGCCTTAGCGCATCCCTTTTCTTGCTCGTTAGCGCTGTTTGTTGATTTTAGAAAGAAGGGGCGGATCTTGAAGAAGCAAAGCGAGTCGAGAGTAGAAGCCTATTACTTTCAGGCCCCTTTGATATCTTATTAGTCAAGCGCTAGCTCCCCTTTAGAGTAAGTCTTTTCTGTTATCAATGAAACCGAAAGAAAGAAAGAAAAACCACTTTCATATAGATCGAGACTTGTAGCTTGATTCTTTACTCATTCCATACTGGGAAGAATTGCAGGAAATCGTTCGATAACACTTCTTCCTATTTCTTTCTCAGTGATATCCGACGACCAAGACAATTCCCGTGAAACTCTTTCATTTCATAGAAGTTCATTCTTATTCTTACAAAGCAAATAACATTTCCTATTGATTTGTCCCCTGGACTGTACCTATTTTGATTTTGAATTATCCATCACTACGTTGTTCCCAAGGACTAGCAAAATCGAAATAGCAAAATTCTTGGGTCATCTCAATGGGTTCAGAAACCACACGTTTCTCTGGATCATCATAGCGTACTTCCATATATCCACTCAGAGGAAGGTCTTTTCATAATGGATGACCCTCGAAAGCATAATCTGTTGATATACGGCGTAGATCCAGATGATTGATGGAAGAAACACCAAACATATCCCAAACTTCTCGCTCCCAGCGGTCGGCTGATGGAAATAGACTGACTATCGGAGATATTTGTGTTACTTCATCTGCACTGGTTTGTACACGAATGCGTGAGTTATACCGAATACTCAGTAAATTATAGACCACTTCAAATCTTTGTTTTCGAGAGGGATAATCAACTCTGCAAATATTGATCGAAACTTGAACCCTTGTATAGGTATGCAATTTCAGAAAGCACAACAATTGATATAGGTAGTCCGTATTGGTATCAGATCTATTCCCATGTTCCAATCTTTCCATTTTTTGACCCATTTCTTGGGTAAAGTCTCCCAACTATATTTGAAAATGAATTGGTTATCCATAAAGAGAAAGAAAGTTTTCTTCTAGTTTCGCTTCTTGCTCTTCCAATTCATAAAGACTTGTCGGAAATCGCCGGTTGGGTTGGTCCGACCAAGAAAGGCATGGCACTTTTGGGCATTGCTTGGGTCGAGCTACGCTACCTAGTGATTTACAAGCACCCTCACTGCACACTTTGTATATATCTGTCTCCATCAAATCAAATCCATGCCATAGAGAATCAGGCTTGGCAAAAATGAGACTAGGGACCATGCTCCCTGTTTTCTTCTTGTGGTTACTATTAGAACACAAGCCAAGGAACTCAAAATCACAACACAACCACCCTTTATTTACTAGTTTAGGATTTTTTGCCCTTTGCTTCCGACGAAGGTAAATAGTCAAAAACGTTCCCTGTAGAATGCGAGCGTTGAGGCTTTCATCGAAACAAAGAGAGAGGATCGGAAACTTGACTGTAAGGAAAGGGGCATGTATCCTTTTTTTGTAAAGAAAGAGGGCTACTTCACGAGCCCCTACTAATAATCGAAAAGGTTCATAGAGAGTTCAGTCTATAGTGACAAAGGGAACGTTTCCGCCGAAGCCATGGAAAAAGTCTTCACTACTGCTTACAGCGCCTTCATTCACTCGTCTTGCTACTTCGGAACTATTCAGCGGACACGTGGAGTCGAACGTCTCTCTAAAATGTTGCGTAGGTAGACTGATTATTGTAGGTGACTGTCTCTAGTGGTTTAGAAAGAGTTCTGTTACTACCAACTTCTTCCTTTGTAGTTTAGTAAATCTACATGCTCTAGTGGATCTAAATTAGGTTTATGTTCAGCAACAGAAAGAGGTGAGGTTCTGCTTTCTTAATTGAGAATATTTACAAGGGGGGAGCCTCGAAGAGTGCGCCTCTCGTAGATGAATACTGACTCAGTTCTCTCCTACTGCGCGGTAGTCTCAGCCGGTCGGTGCCTGGTCGGCCCCTAGGGCACTATTCTGGGAGTGGTTCAGCCATCAAGCTACTTTGTGGGGTAGGGGACCAGACTGGTGACTGCTGCAGTTGTTGTCTACAGGGTATGTGACACCCCATAAGTTGACTAGTGCTGAGCCAGGAGATTTTCCTTTGGATAGTTACAACGCTCATTGAACGGTTCAAGTAGAAGTGAATAGGTAAGAAGTACAAAGCCCTATATCAATCCATCTCCATAGGAGACAATATGAGCAAAAGACAAGAATCCCTAAATTCTGCAGAAAAGAACTCACTCGGGGGGAGTGAGGGGGGTATTCATGAAGGGGAGTCGCGGGTTCTTTCATTCCTTGTAGGAAAGGTCTTGCTTTGGTATGGCATTAGAGAAAACTTGTTATGGTTATGCGGCTATATAGAAAAGGCGGGTGGGACTTCAGCCGGCTTTTTTTATGAATAGTTTTAATCAAAATTCCATAGATTGTAGCTAGTTGTAGCCCGGGTCGGTGTGTGATCACCAAAGGTAAAGTAACCCTTTAGATCCTCTCTCCGCCCATGCCGAATACCCCCGTCCGGTTCCACCGGGTAAGGCCAGGAGCTGGTTTGGGGAATCACGGGGCCTTACTTATTCAGGGGGGACTTGATTCTGAAATGGAATGATTGATAAAATTGATATTTCATAGAAGAATGACCGAGACCATAAAATCAAAATCCATTCACACCCGCACATGTGGCTAAATATATAAGGAAGTTCACACACCATGGAAAAATACATCTTGTATCCCTAACTTGCCAGCTTGATCGCTTGTCTTATTTACCCTTTTCTTAGCGGGTGGTTTATGTCTGGTCCTTTCGGGTCACCTGACCTGGGCTGATGGCGCTTCGTAACGGCTTGTCTGGAGTCCAGCGGCTCTCTAAGGCATTGATGTACTAGTATCTGCCACCAAAACATCGTGAAGGATTCAGTGAACGTCTTGAAACTTAGTAATACAAGACAATTAACTGAATGGTTGTTGGCTCTACCGGAGGAGTCTGAAATTAACAACGTGTAACTGCATCAGTGTTGATCAGAAGTGGGGTTAAAGCATTGGGGTTCCCAATGCTTCTCCACGCTCAATGAGATGCACCAACCTCGGGATGCTTTACTCCTAACCCCACAAGGTTCCAAGATGGCGCTTAACCTAAGTCTCGGTTAAGAACGGCGATGATATACGTTTCACATGGCGCACAATTCCATGGATAGTTTCATTCGAGATCGTGATGGAGGACATAGATTACGATCATCGGCTTTGATCATGCCACTAGGCATTTGATTAAGACATTGTACGATGATCCGAACACTTTGTCGCATCTCTTCGATACGAATACAATAACGATCATAGCGATCTCCTCTAGTACCTACTGGTATGTCAGGATCCAATTGGTCATGAACATCGTAAGGTGCTGCTTTTCGCAAATCCCAGCATACCCCAGAACCTCTTAACATTACACCACTGAATCCCCTATCCTTTGCTTGTTGTGCAGTGACAGTACCAATATCCACTAATCGTTGTTTCCGGATATGGTTGTCGGTTGACATCTCTTCTAATTCATCGATACGAGAAGCAAATTGTTGTGTGAATGAATCAATATCTATACATAGGCCAAGAGGCAGATCTTGTACCACTCCACCTGGTCGTATGAAACTGGCATGCATCCTGGCTCCCGAGACTCTTTCATAGAATTCCAACAATTTCTCCCGCTCCTCAAAAGCACACATGAACAGAGTTGATTCTCTTACATCCATAGCATGAGTAGTTAAAGCAAGTGAATGATTTGAAATTCGAGTTATTTCATGGAATAACACTTGTATATATTGAGCACATAATGGTACCTCACAATTCAAAAGTCTCTCTAAGGCTGAAGAATGAGTGTGTTCTTGGGCCATCATAGAAACATAGATAGGGTCGACAACGGAATAAAGAATGAAACTTTATGATAGCTTTTTCGTAGACGTTCACTTGCATCACATACACAAGTGTTGTCTGAACCATGCAATAAGGTAACCCATAACACGCTCTCCAACTTGAGTTATCTTAGCCCCAGGCCATGCTATTCAATAATATTGGAAAAATAGCAGCGTAAGGTAACAACTAGTATGGAAAGCTGGTAGCCTTCACCGGTAACCAAAGCGTATCATTCCCGCAACCACTTTGTTTGTTTATAGCTTTTTTAAGTTATGCAATAGAAGGGGGGGACTGCGCTTGAATTAAAGTAGCGCCTTTGGAATATGAGTAGGGCTCCTAAGTGGCGCGTTCGTGGAGGCAAACCGAAGGAAGAGCAAAAGGAAGGTTGGGTTCTTGTGGGGTGTGGCCATCCGGCCTCGAATAGAAGGGGGCAACGCTCTAGATCCTCCGTGCTTGCAGAAATGAATGGATCAGAAAGGGGCTGGTTCTCTATTTTCAGGCAGGGGGTGAAGGCCATAAGAGAAGATTTCCCTATCGGTAAGGAAGATGGGGAAAAGGTGTTGTCATCTATCTCGACCAGTTTCCCGAGGCGTTGGAAATCCATACTGGCTTAAAGAATAACTCTCGCTATTTATCCCTTCATTCCACCAACAAAGAAGTCATCCTTGATGATTTCCCATTCCTTCACTGCCGAGCCACCTCTCATCGCCATTTGATGCTTCCGCCTTCCCTTTCTATATCATACCCAGGCGCCCTCCTTTCCAATCACTAAGAAAAAAAAAGACCAATCAACTATCTAAGTAAAGCTTCGTCTATTATTTTTCCAGCCCCAGGGGAGTTTATTCGACGCATTCCCCAGTCTCCCGCACTGCTCAAGTAAGTGTGCGACTCCATATGAGGACCTCCTTCTCTTCTGCCCACTCTCCATTCACACGATTCTCAAAGTAGAGGAGGAAGGGTGGGCAGTAGGTACCACGAGCCCTCTGTCCCACACATCTATCCAGAAGCAAGTGTAGTTCACGGTTCCACCGAATGCTCCTATCTCTCGGCAAAGATCGTGTGAGTGTGCAGTTATGCTTCAGATACTTCACCATAGAATAGATCGATCCAGTTTACATTATTTTCCAGTGCACTCGCTTTATATCTCTGACACATAAGGAAGGATGCAGTGGGAAGAAAATAGCCCTAGCCTCTGTCCGGCCGATCATTCCGCTGGCATCTCGCATTCACGCCCCTATTTGACTGCCGCTCGGGGATGTAGTTGTAGATAGGTTAGTCTTAATGGGTCATTGGCTCAACATGTTATCTCCTTCTATGACATGCTAGTGTCGTCGCCACATTCCATATGTCACTTAGTCATCTCTTCCTCGCTGCGGGTCAGCACCTCCAAAAGAAATGGAGGACTTTATTCAGTGACCCCGCGATCGTCCTCTGAACGATCAAAATAAGGCAAAACTTGAAGATAAGTTTTGTACTTAATTAATTTCTCAGTCCCTCTAGTCGGGTGGGAGCTGGCCTGTTTTTCGACCAGATCACCCTAAAAACCATATGTGCGGGTCTCCCCGCATGTGGCTCACGCTATTCAAGGTGGCCCAGCCCAATATTCATTCGCAAATCCTGTAGTGAAATTGAGACTGCTCAACCTCTGAAGCCAATTTGCGTGTAGGCAGCGTTGTCTATCGTACCGTTGACTCTATCTATTAATGGAATTTTCTTTATTTCATTTTCTATTTTATATAGGCTCGCTCCCTCTTTTTCCAAGAATTCATCCACTTCCCTTTACTCCATAGGGCCTTCTCTAATAGGGAAAAGCCTTCCATTTCCGTCAAATGACCCGGCCTCCCCTGGCTCTTCCACCGTCCGGGCTCCCTTTACTCCCTATGGTATGCTCCCCCGGTGCAGGCCTACCACGCTTTGCGCCTGTGGAGTTTTTGCCAGACAGTCTTTTCCAGTAGTGCCATCCTTCCAGCTGGTTGTATGGGCGGGTTGTCCCTTGCTGTTGCGTTCTTTTAAGCTATGGATTAAAGGAATAAATGAAGTTGAATGGAACAGCAGGCGGGTTACACGTTCCACTGTGTCGAGATGTGAGGTGCAGGTAGTGATGATCACCCTAGGGTATGCGCTAGCGCCCTTGACAGCACTCCAGAACCCACCAACGCTCGTGAAAACCCGGGTCGGTCCTCCCCGACCGGAGGTATGGATAATGAGGCCACCTTCACAACCTTCTCCTTTATGTCCCTATGTTGGAATAAGGTAAGGCGGTTCGCCTGAGTTGCTCAACCGCCCCTTAGCCTGGTGCTCATGACATGCTACGGAACCTCCACCTTGCCGGGGGAGGGGGACCAAGCAGCGCATAGCTAGTGGTATAGGAGCCGACTCGGCATCAGCGGCTTCATGCCGCACTAGAGTAATCCAATATGTGGTTCCATGCGTTCCACCACTTCTCCGTTCAGTTCCAATACTGATCGTGAAACACCATGAGTAGCAAGATGTTGAGGTTCAAAATTCGAAGTTAAATTTTTGATTTGCCTGTTCTTAGTCGTCATGGGAAAGAAATACAGAAATAAGAAAGAGATTATTCCCCTATAGCTTGTCCAATACCACCATAGAAATGCATCTCCTTCACCCGCGCGAGAGACTTCTATGCCAGCCGGGAATAACGGCTCTGTTAAGAAAGAAAGCGGCAGACTGACTAATTTGGCCGGTATTCCCTAATGAGTAGCTTTGGGAGATAAAGTCCCCCCTTATATTCTCCACCCATCTGCGAAGATCTCCAGATCGTAAGACATTATTGCCTTCGCGGTACTGGACTATATTTCTGTCATTTCCGGAAAGTGCATGGACAGTTGCCACCCTTTCACAATGTTCTCGTGAAGTTGCTCATGAATCAAAGTGTGAATGTCCCTTCGATGTCTCGCGCGCTCTTTTTGATCGAGAGCGGGGTGGGCAGCGGAAGCGCCTCTCGAGCGGCCCCCCATTCTGGAGCCAACGGGTTCTGAATGACCTCACTCTCCCTCTAGATCGAGCTTCATTTTCAGCCCTCTCACTTTGTTTGAGCTGAATTACCTCTCTCACTTCGTTCGAGCTGAATTACCCCTCTCACTTTGTTCGAGCTGAATTATCCCTCTCACTTTGTTCGAGCTGAATTACCCCTCTCACTTCGTTCGAGCTGAATTACCCGTCTCACGGTTAAAAAGGTGGTTAACTATCCCGAAAAAAATCCATATTGTCCATCTAAATTATCTCAATTACAGGCAACTCCCCCTACCCTGTCTCTTTCCCTATCGAAAAACCAGCCCTACTTATTTTACAAATGCTTACCAAGTGACACACTGGGGCCATGGGTCATGAAAGAGGTTGACCCCCATCCTCCTTAACTATGTATGGCTAATGAACTCCTCGCTTTAGTCTGTTATGTTCCTTCTTTGGGCTCGGGTTGATAGTAGCCGTGGTAGTAATGCCCCGGAGCCCAGCTAGCGACCAAAGGCACCGATCGGGAAAGTAATAAAGGGACGTTAAATGTAATTCTAGAAGGGCCTTCCCATAAAAAAAATGAGTCTTGGCAGTTCAAGTGAAAGTTTTTTAGACTAGTCCCACTAAGGTTGCGAGGAAACAGACTTCCAAGAGAACAACTTTCACCTTGGTAATTACCTACCGAGAGAGAGCCGATGCAAAAGTAGTCCTTTACGCGAGGAAACACCAGACAGACTGACCTCTGCTAAGTTTTATATAGACTGGAAGCTAGAGAGATACTAAGGTATAGTGCTGCTACCAGAGAAGGCTCTTTCATGCTAGGCGTCCAGACCTACTATACCCGAGTCCCATCCCCGGCACACTTGCTATATCTACTAACGCTTCATCCTAACCAACTATACCTGATATAAATTCTATATATATTCAAGACAAGAAGAAAGCAAGAAAAGGATAGTGATCTCTTTGGGAACGTCACAAGGGAGGAAGATAAAAAGGTAACCTATGACACCGGGGAATTACGCTTTTTCTCCTGCCTCAACTTCGCGGATGGAAGGAGGGCGAGAGCGTAGCACGCACGCTCTATGTTTTATCCAGATTTCTCTCTAGTAAAAGATTAGCTCGTACCCTCTCTCTGTGTCTAGGGATTCCTGGGGAATGAGTTAAGCATATAGTTGATTGCTCTTTTTTTTTATAGAGCGTCATTTTGGAGTCTCTCTTTGTAAGGCGTGCAAAACAATAGAGCCAGTGCTCTTCGGGGTGATGAGTTGGACAATCCTTACTCCAACTTCAAAGGAGGATCTTTGCATGAATCAATACTAACTCCTCAGTCACCTGACCTTCTATTTGGAGATTAGAGCATTAGAACTCCGTAACGGCGGAGAGGTGGCCCTTGGGCCACTTGACTCTAAGGAGAAGGGTTTTGCCTCGAATCCAAATTATTTCTCTTCTTATCATAAGATATTTCTAGTTAGGACTTGATCGAGGGATCAATTGACTCTGAAACATAAAGTAACAAGACCATGACCCCATGCCCCCGCCTAAAAGGATCCCAACTCATCACCCTCATCTCCAACTTATTCGTGGTTTTCAGTTTTTACTATTATAAAAACTTATTTGGAGACCAAGGTGAGGGGTCATCTTCGGCAACCAACCGGTGGAGCCGGCCTCCCCGCCGTCCCCCCTGCCCACACCATCCATAACGGAAGTACGTAGAAACCTTGAGCTATTTACTTCCTCTTTTAATAAGATCGGGAGTAGGAGTGACATTTTACTGGACCTTGAGGATCGGCTTAAACTTGAAACTGCCTCAGAAGCAAAGAGAGGCAAAATAATTGAATTTATGGAGATCTTGGCCTTTGATGAAGATGAACTGATATACTGGCATTCTCATCCAACTCCGTATCCTAACTCAGGGCAAACTATCTCTAGATGGCAAAGTGAAAAGTCGAATCGATCTGCACATCCCTCTATTCTAATAGAAAACGTTAGCCTTCATCCATGAGATCGGGGTATCACTACAATTAGGGGCCCACTTCCATAAAAGACTTTGAAACCTCGCTTTCCCTTTCGATGTCCGATCCTGGATACCATGACTTGCCTTCAAACGGGCTTCACCTTCAAAGGAGAGTAATTGATCTGCGGACAGCAAGACCAATGAAGATCAAATTTACCAGGGTCTGAGTCGTGTCTTGTCCTTGAGTCCTCTCTATGCCTCTCATGTCATTCTTTCCTTCGCTTGGGACTCACTAGCACACTCCTTGCTGCTTTCGTGCTTGATGGCTTCTGATAAACCAATGATAGAGATCCTTCCCTAACAGTTGTTAAATCTGTCCCTGAGAGTGAGAGGAGTCATAGGAATTCATATTGCCTTTTACGGCTTGGAATTCCTATTGCATAGAATAAATGTATTGGGCAATGCCTTTATTTTCTTGAATTCAAAAATTATCCGCCTTTTCTCAGCTTGACATCTACTTTTGAACCATACTTTTCTAATTACGACAAAGCGTCCTTGTAAACTAAGGCTAAGGCACGCTCGATAGCAAGAATCTATTGACTTCTTTCAGGTCATTAACTATAACTTGCACGAGGTATCACAGTGGGGCCTGTCTTCTGTCCAGTTCTTGGATCCGGTCAAGCCTCTTTGAAATTACATCCCTGCCTTTTGTCTAACTCGAGTTGCCCCACTCCTTTGGCAGTTAAAGTAGCTTGCTTAAAGAAGTAATATTATATCACTAGGGGTATGTTACGAGCAGAAGTTCTCTTTCTAGTGGAAGTAAGAGTAGCAAGGTTAGGATCGCATATAAATAGAATAGGGGAAAGAAATTTTATTCCCTAGAAGTTTGTCCGATTTGGAAATCCAGAACTCTTGTAAACCATCTTGATAAAGGGTAGTGGTAGGGACAGTCTCAGTACAACTGAAAGTGCGATAGTCCTTCAAGCAAGGGACTTGGGCAAACAAAGTCCTTACTCGTATTCCATGCATAACTCGCATATCGTATAGAGCTTTTTCCTATCCTTTTCGCATAGACTTGCTTCGCACCTGTGTCAAAAGCCAGTTGAGTTTGACTCTTCAGTAAGAATGATAAAGCATTTCGCAAGCTTGAATCCCTATAAAAAGTCCGTCCCAACAATTTAGCCTGAAAAGAAAAAAGGTAGGGTAGAAGTTAAGTTTCTATTGAATTGAGTAAGATCCTTTTTTGAATAGAAGATGCCCATGAAAAAGATTTTTTTCGAGGAAGATAAAAAAATGTGGATTTCCCTATTGATTAACCTCTGAAGCGGATAAGATCCAAAGAAGTCTATACCTGTTGATGAAAGAGGAGCTTCTATGTGAACATTTCTAACAACGGTTTCTCCTCCAACAGTCAAGTAACTAGCATTGGTTATTCCAGCAAGAGCTCTTACTCTAACAGAACTAGTATCGTCAACTCCAATTGTAGCAGCGGGAATGTCTTCACCACCATTGCATTAAGAGCTTCTATTGCATCAACGGTGGAAATGGAGAGTAGGCTCGGAATATAATAGCTTGAACAACTTAGGCTCTTTGAACCAAAATAAATAGTAGACACAAAATAAGACGCAAAACTTATAGAGTCGTAGCTTCTAAGACTTTCTTCTCCAACTCACTCAATCGATAGGTTGAGGCAATTAACCAGAAATTGACCAAAAGTACTTGTCAAGCCTTAGAAGTCAAAGCATGCATCACATATCATCATGCATAGCTTATTAGCTGTAGTAGCTGCATAGGAAACATAAAGTATATAGTACTTTTATCCATTGTCATGCATCAAATGGTTGTCTCTCCTCTCTCAAAGCAGGCGAGCTTCAAGCTTGGAAGATCAAGAAAAGCTAGAACGGGAACTCCTAGAGCTGCTGGAGCGCCTAACCCTGCTGTTACCTCCTTCCAACTTCGCCCACCTTTGATCAGCATTCCAATACCCTGAAGCACACATCAGATACGCAAAGTAGTAATTGGCATATACATTCTCTCTCCACAATGGCAAGCTCTTGTTTCACACCTAGATATGGCCGGAGAATAGCAAAAGAAAGATCTCAAGGCTCTGGGAATATACCACTCTCGATACTCTTCCTCCGTCACTTCTATCTCCAAATCAATGGTTTGATATGATTAATTTAATATCATTACCAATGATTACAATTTAATCAATATATACTAAAATAAAAAACAGAATAGTTTTCACGTCAACGAGTAAAAAGGGACTGCCTGGGATTGAAGAAAACCAGCATAAACAGAAGAAAACTTTTCCCATTTTAGGACGCTTGTTTAAGTCCATAAAGGGATGGATTCAGGCGGCAAACTAAGTTCTCCCCATGTGGAGAATATCTGTGAGGGAGAGACATGTATACTTCCTTTTTTGGAACATGTTAAGGCTTTACGCTCTAACTCATCTTCACAACTCTAGGTGTCGTCGCGCCTAAGTTATCATTCTTTTTCAACTATTTGATTGCAGTAGGGGGTCACATAGGATGGTTAAGCCAGGAGCAGGACTGAGACTTTGCTTAGCCAACATATCTTCACATTGCCTTCCCTCCAAATATGTCAGAATTCACACCTCCAATCCCTTCTCATTAGCTCTCTTATTCTCAGGATAATATTGAAATGTGGATCCTCAAGCCCGGCCATTGTGCAGCTTCTGTATAGAAACTAGGGAGTACGTCTCAACCTGAATGAGTCTATAACCCTCCTCCCAGAAGCTAGTAGTTTGGCTAAAATGAGATAATCAGAAGAAAATGATCGGGCAGGGATGCACAGCAAGAACTTGCAAAGCCAATACAAGAGAAATGAAAAATGTTCACCCTCGGCAATACACACTTGATAATACCCTGACTGCAAATCAAACTTTGTGAAGTGTCGTGCTCCACTCAACTGATCAAAAAGGTCTGCAATAAGAGGCATAAGGTACTTGTTCTTGATGGTCACTTTGTTCAGCGCTCTATAATCGATGCAAAATGTTAAACTGCCATCATGCTTCTTCTGAAATAGAACCGGCGCTCTGAACGTTTAGTGTTCTCCACCATAGTAGGAGAAATTCGAGCGAGTTCATGCTATGTGGATGAGGCAGCAAGTTGAATATGAGGGCTTTTAGACAGCTTTAGAAGAGTGCTTGATAGAGACCATAATGCTAGGGATAAAGCCTTTCTTTCATAGCCAAATGAAAATGTCTAAGGTGAGGATCCAGGACTGATGGGTACAGAATTCGGTGGTACTTTTTATTGATCACAAATCGCTTGTTATCGCACTGTACTTTTTTTGCAAGATCAGCTCTTAGATGCAAAAAATCAAATGATAAAGGGGGAATGAAATGTCAAATTGAATCGCCGAAGCAGGGCTAAGACGAATAGATATGAATGATGAAATGAGGTCTCCCCCCCTTACCTTAGTCAAACTGGCATGAAGCTTACCTGAGGAATTAGGAAGATGAAAGAAAGAAAAGCGGAAAAGGGGGATACCCCATAGACCAAAAGGGCATAGATCGATAAGATCCAAGAAAAGAAAATACCCACATCAGAATCGAAAGACCTTTAGTAGATTGTTTTTAGGTCCAAGCGGTGAATCAGAAATCTTCCTTACGCCTACAAGCAAGAGTCTCCTATGATTTCGCAAGGGAAAGATAGCCAACCTGGGATACGTTGCGGCAAGGAATAGGAAGGTGCCTCTAGCAGATTTCCCTTTCTTTTCCTTTCCTGGGCTAGGTAACCATTAATGGAATATCCGAGGCATTTTCTTCTTTGTGGAGTCAACTCGTCTTCCCCGGAGTGGAACACACAAATTAGTGTATACATATGCACTTACAGTTATAGATACAAAAGGCGCAATCGGAGCACTAAGATCATGGGGTGAAGGCACACTGTTATTACACAATGGGTAAGGTGCGGAGCTACACTTTGAAGACAGATTCACTAGACTCCGACCTTTCCGCTGCTCTGTATAGTCCTATTGGAGGGTAATACAATACTATAACGATTCCTGTCTTGGTTGATGATGAATTACCTTATTCCCTTTCCATACCGGGTCTAGGGGTATAGTCTATTCTATAATATACTCTTCTTCTATCACATAAATAGCTAAATCGGAAGTTAAGCCATATAAGCACTTCACTGAAACTAAAAAGAACAACAAGAGCAATACCTCACAGGCTAAAGCAGGATTAAGGGGAGCAAGCAGTCTTTAGAAGTCTAAACTAAGAAAGACTTACAAACCACTTAGAAAGGATAAGAGTCGTAGCTACAAAGCAAAAGAAGTTGTCGGAGGTGATGCGACGATACTTACCTCAGTCTCTCGGCGGCATTAGTTACCTGATTCATTCAGTGACAGCCTTAGGATAAGGAACTCCTTTATTTTCATTTAAGAAATAGACGGCCACTCTCTGTCTTACTTTCTTTCATTTAGTTAGGCATGGTAAAGGATCTCGCTCGAAAGAGACACTTCACCTACTCAATTGGAATGACTCTTACCCTTACTTATCTCTTTACTCATAAAAGTCCCTCTCGGAGCTATTCCCCAGCGCTGTGTCTTCTTTCTCCTTACTCTGGGAATGAAGCCGTAAGCTGAACAGAATACGGACTTGCTTGCTCTATTTGATTTAGGACCTCTTGCTGCTGCGTCTCTTTCAGATTTGGTTCCTAATAAAAGAAAAAGATTGTTGGCCTGGCTATTCCGATTGAGAATACGGAAGAGGCTATGAAATAGAAGAAAGAAGGTGAGTTCGAACTCTAACTCAAGAGCCCTTACTCAAGAGGGCTTCTCTTCCCCTTATTGTCAGAAGTCAAATGGTTAAGTCCAGGCAACTGGGCCAGATGACATTGATAGCGGAGTTTCCGTGGTAAGGTGCAAAGCTTTTTGTCTGGGTCCTGGGCAGACGTACTCAACTGAAATAGAAAGGCTCGTCCAGTGAGTGATGACACTAGCGAGTAAACTGCAAAAGGGCCTTTCTTGGTATAATATAAGCGGATGACTTAGTTATAATTAGCTCAGATGTGACTTCTTTGCTCGGTTTCAGTTGCTTGACTCAATAATGGCCCTTCAAAGTCATTGACTCCATATTTAGGGAACGGTTGAACTCCTTTTTTGACCTCCCTCACCTTTGAAACTCGGCAAAGCTGCCTGCCTTTCTTTTAATGCTTTAATATGGAAGTAGGTCGAGGATAGGGATTTCTCGATCGAAGTTCAGACGGACTTGATTGCTTATTTCATTCCATCTCTTCTCGTGGAAACAAATCAAGATCAAGGATGTTAAAAAGACAGAGTCAATCGATAGATCAAAGTGTCACAAACCTTACTGCCACCTAATCGATGAATCTTTTCCCCCTTTTGTGGCTTTAGCCCACTTCTTGTTACCTTGTTACTAAAAAAATGTCATGCGTATAGAATGGGATCAAGACCAGTAGGTCAATTCTCTCCCGAGTATCATTAGTGGGTCCACAGACTTTTTTGATAAAAAAGAAAGGATAAGCCCGGGGACCCCTAATATAAATATAATATGATCACTCCTCTCATGCGGACTCTTATTTGATGTTAATCGCTCAGCTTATTTGTTTAATGAAGGAGCATTCCCCCTTAGTGAGACCATTCCTTTGTCTTAACTCGGGTTGAAAAGGTAGATTAGCCCCTGATTTCACCCTTTTTGATTTCAAGCTACTTATACCTATTGTTTATTGGTCTAATGGCATCACCGCTGGCTGTCCCTCTATTAAAATATTGGGCATGTGGCGGGGAATTACCCGTATTCAGTACGAGCAGAGTGGAAACTGCTCATACCTTTCGGACTTAGGCATTCGCCTATCACCCGTAATCTGAAAAGACTGACCTCAATAATGTTTGCAATCATACCTTAGTTCAGGATCTCCCTACTCGTATGTAGGAGGAGCTACTGCCTTCCTTCTAATCGGTTCGAAGAGAAAAGGAAACGAAACAATAAAGGTTCAGTTTCATTGGTGCTTCCCCCTACACTTATATTGGGGCGAGATCGGGCAAGAGCAAATCAAGTTATAGGGGTGGGTTGTCTTCGCAGTCCCACAACATATTCAAGAGCAATGGATGTGGCTGTAGTTACTTTGTTTGCATTATGGAAACGTATGGCCATATTGGAGGTAGTTCGGACATGGTTTCGTCAGCGGCATTCATTCAGTTGTCCTGTTCTGATGGATGAGACAGTTCCCACTTGAAGCATGCTTCAAGACTAGCTTTGAGACATTTACTGCAACCGGAACCTTCATTCCTTATTGTTGCAATTCCATGCTAGCAAGTTAATTTCATGTCGACTTGCGGAACAATCACATCAATATACACGAAAATCTAAATTTGAACTGGAACTTGATAACGAAATTGGACTAACCCAGATAGAGTCGTGGACAACATGAATTTGTGACATACCGAGATTGATTCATTTCATCGATGGAAATGAGTCAAGTTACCTAACGTGACACACTATATACATCAGCAGAGATCACTACGGATTTTAACTTTAGCATCCCCTCTTGCTTGTTATTGCTGGATAGATGAACAGAGTAGTACCCGAAGCATTGACATTGAAAGACTGAAGAATTTAAAATAGATCAAAGACAAGGGTTATACCTATTGGAGAATTCTTACTAGTCTCATCGATTACTCAAAATTCAACTCATACACAGGAAAGGAAAGAGAAAATAGAGCGATTGGTAAGCTGACCCTACAAAGAATTCTTTAGTTTCAGTTTCGTGGGAAGAAAAAGGGGCAAAGTCTCACCTATAAAGTAAGTATGGAAAAGATAGTTTATCCCTGCGGGGAGGACCTCAGCTCAGTACGCATAGAAGTACATTCTACCTCTATTTAGCTCTACTGGCTTTCTTATACCTATATAAGGAACCCGAGCCTACCTCTTCTGGTTGAAGTTCCGATGAACCGAGTATTCCCCTCCTGAGCCCAAATTTACCTTCACAGGGAAAGATCTCAATAGGCCTAGGGCGGGGAGCAAGCTCCACTACAAGGCCGAGGGAAGAAATAGGCGTGAGGAAGAGTCTGCAACAAAATAAATTGAATAGACAGAGAATGCAGTAAGCTTATCCATTCAAGCAAGTCCGACTAGTTTAGGCGTCGCCTTCCAGACTTCTAAAAGTGGGTGGTTTTAAGTACAGATCCCTACTCTAGTTACAGAGTGCGGTTAGCCGACAAGTAGGTTAGCAAACTGGTGAATCAATAGGCTTTGCTCCTGCCTTCGATTCCAGGAGGAATTCTATCATCCATGGAGAAGATATCGTATAATAAGAAAAGGCTGACTTTTCAGAGTGATCTTTTTCGATTTGGAATGGAAAGGCTTGGTTGAAGGAAAAATTCGGTGTAATTCGCAATTTTTTAAGAAAAGAAAAGCAGGGTAGAAAGTCTTGCTTACTAATTTCTCAATCTAAGTAAAAGAAGGGGGGTTGAAGTTTATAGCTAGTCGAAAAAGTGATAAGAAGGTCTAATCATACTACTTAAGTCGTATGTTTAACACATGCAAGTTGATCAGTTCGCCCTTTAGAAATAGGCTAAGAAAGTCATCGGTTGGAATCCGAGGAAGGGTTTTTTCTGGTATGCCGCTCCTCCATCAAGGAGCGAGAGAACAAATTCTGACCTATTATGTCACCTTTTTTCTTTACAGGCGTTCTCTCTCTTATTTCAATCTTTCTGGGGCATTTCGCTGTTAGAGTAATGCCAATTCGAATAACTGGTAAGTGTCTCATGCTGTTCCTTTTAGTGATTATGGGTGCTTATTTTTCGATTTGTTTGTTTTCGTTCAAAGAGAAAATACCGGTCTATTAATATATTTTTTTTCTTTTTCTAAGGAACTATTTGCTATCCCATTTAGGGATTTTGTGTTCTCAGCTTCTTTCTGTGATTTTTCTTTTTAGTGTCGGGGGATCACTTCCTCTTCCGGGCCCTTCCGGGCAAGCAAGCGGGGCTGAGTTTGAAAAGGATCATTTTGGGAGTCCTCTTGGAATCATGGGAAAAATCTACGGAAACGGGCACGTCGGTGGATCAGCCAGAACCAGAACCAGGACATGTACCGCCTTCTATTCAAGTAGCTCCCCGGGGGAACAAAGTTGGTCCATCGAATCAGCCCCCACGAGTGGTCCCCTATCCATATTAACTAGATGAAGTGATAGGGGGGATTCCGTTCAGTCTATCCAGCAGAGAGTCCTAGCCAAATACTCCTATATTCCCCCTATCGGGATCATGTACCTTGCCGAAATAGAGGTAAAAGACCTATTTGATGTCAAGGTCAAGATTCTAAGGATCATGGCTGTCCTTGATCCAATGGGGGATTGGCTGGGTCAGGGAGCTCGGGCCCTCAAGAATCTGCGTACCGCCATGGGAGAGCATTCCTTGTATAAACTCCATACCCTTCTTTCGGATCTCGAATTGAGGGGAGTCAATTCTGAGTCCTTCTCTCAATTAAAACGGAAGGTACCCCTGCGAAGGGGTTGGGACGAACACTCTACCACATAGTGGAGGGGATAGCTAGGAATACTAAAATGGAGATCGTGTACAACAACAATCCTATATTTGATGTCGATTCATCCACACTTCCATTCCTTGTAGAGGAAGGCCAACTGCTTGCTGGCTGGGAGCTGTATGAGCAGTAACATCCACGTATGGCTCTGTGAGAAGGGCGGTGGACAGAAATGGCCTTGTTGTACCTCACTCTCGTCTTCAATGGGGTCTGCTCTTTATTTTTTGGGAGAGTATGCCAATATGATCTTAATGAGGTACGGGGCTTTGCATCTGACATTCGTTGGGCTTCTCTCTTCGGGAGCCTGAGCCCCGGCCTTTTTGTGCAATAAAGCCCTCCGGCCGAAGACTAGTGGTAGGTGGTTCTGTGGAACTTTCGGAAAAGGGTAGCCTTGTGTGTAAGCACAACAATGAACCACGGCGAATCCTCAGACGACCTATCTAAGATTAGGGGGGGATCCTCAGTAGTGGTGACCCTTTCAGTCTTCCACGGACTGATACATGTACTGAATGCTCATATGGGAAAGTTGACTCCTGGGTCTGGAACCTGGGGGGTTGCTCCGAGAAATACTCTCTTTCTCGTCCACTCAAGGGGGGTGAGGACACACTTGCGCGGATTACAGGTGACAGTTACAAGAATGGTGGGGAAGTTAACAGTACCTGATGACATTCAGGGATGGATGTAGACTCATCAGGCAGGGATAATTATTCCGGTCCTGGTAGAAGTGGCGACCACCATTCTCAAGAACGAAAAAGACTGAGCTGAGGTAAGCCCTATGAGTAACTGAAACAACGGGAGGACCTTTTTCTATCAATAGAGGGAGCAGAAAACAGGCTTTTCTCCCCTTTACAATATGAAGAAAGAAATAAGGGTCGAAGTTTAGACCGCTCACAGTAGTTCTACCTATAGAAAGGATCATGAAAGAGGCGAGCAGAATGGTACTCGAATCCATTTAAAATCTAGAGTTTCCAGACACATCGCACTTTTGCTCGGGTCAAGGCTTCCACTGCATCCTAAGATGGATCAAAGAAGAGTGGGGAACCTCACGCAATTTTTTGGAATTCGACATCATGAAGTGTTTTCACACCATCGACCGACATCGACTCATCCCAATCTTTAAGGAAGAGATCGATGATCCCAAGTTCTTTTACCCCATTCAGAAAGGCTTTTCCGCCGGACCACTCATAGGAGGTGAGAAGGGCCCTTACTCCATCACATACAGTGTATTACTATCGGCCCTACCAGGCAACATCTACCTACACAAGCTCGATCAGGAGATAGGGAGGATCCGACAAAAGTATGAAATTCTGATTGTTCAGAGAATAAGATCAGTTCTATTAAGAACGGGTCGTATTGATGACCAAGAAAAGTCTTCCAAAGAAACAAGATTCAACGCTCCCCAAGACGACAAAGCCATCATTGTGGGGACGTTAAAGAGCATCCAACGCAAAGCGACCTTTCATTCCCTTGTTTCATCGTGGAACACCCCCCGGCTCAGGGGGGACCGAAAAATGCCTTTCATTTTCCACCCTTCGTCGGCCCTTGTTGCCTTCCTTAACAAGCCCTCGAGCCTCCTTTGCGCCGCCTTCTTCATAGAAGCCGCCGGGTTTACCCAGAAGTCCGAATTCTATGGTAGAGAACGCTGTAATAATAATTGGGCCATGAAAGACTCTTTTAAGTATTGCAAAAGAAAGGGCCCGCTGATAGAGCTGGGCAGGGAAGCGATACTTGTTATCAAGTCAGAGAGAGGCCTGGACCATAAGTTGTCCCCCTTAATAACCTATTACTTAATAAGGATTTGTTATGCGTGATATGCCGACGACTTACTACTGGGAATCGTGGGTTCTGTCGAGCTTCTCATACAAATAAAAAAACGTACCAACCGCTTCCTACAATCTGGCTTGAACCTTTGGGTAGACTCTGCAGGATCAACAACCATAGCTGCACTGAGTACGGTAGGATTCCTCGGTAGGGTCATTTGGGAAGTCCCTCCGAGGGTGACTCCCATACAATTCTTGCAAGAGATGGAGAAGCGTCTACGGGTAAAGCACCATATCCATATAACTGCTTGACACCTACGCTCCGCCATCCATTCCAAGTTTAGGAACCTAGGTAATAGTATCTCGATCAAAGAGCTGACAAAGGGGATGAGCGGAAGAGGGAGTCTACTGGACGCGGTTCAACTAGAGGAGACTCTTGGAACAGCTTGAGTAAGAAGTCCCAAAGTGAGCATCTTATGGGAGGCCGTCAAGCACATACGGCAAGGACCAATGGAGATCTCATTGTTGCATAGCTCAGGTCAGAGCAAGGTTCCATCGGACGTTCAACAGGTAGTCTCATGATCGGGCACTCATGCACCGATATTGTCATTGTATCTCCCGCGGGTCGGAAGGCAGCGGGGGAAAGAGGGGGACACTGGGCGAGATCTATCAGCAGCAAATTCCCCATAAAAATAGAGGCACCTATCAAAATGATACTTCAAAGGCTTCGGGATCGAGGTCTCATTAGCCGAAGAAAATCCTGGCCAAACAACGTGGCCTGCTTGACGAACGTCAGTGATGGAGACATCGTAAATTGGTCCGCGAGCATCACGATAAGTCCTCTTTCCTACTACACGTTCTGCGACAACCTTTACCAAGTCTGAACGATTGTCGACCACCATATCCGCTGGTCTGCAATATTCACCCCGGCCTACAAGCACAAATCCTCGGCGCGGAATATAATCCTAAAGGACTCCATAGACTAAAATATAGTCAATAAAGAAGGTGGTAAGACCTTTGCAGAGTTCCCCAACAGCATAGAGCTTGGGAAGCTCGGATTCGGTCAAGATCCGAACAACAATGAGCACTCAACTACTAGTAAAAGGGGAGAAAGTTGACTTTGAGAAAGAAGGTGCTTCTTGCCGCTTTATTAGTAAGTAAGCTTGTTTTATATCTCCTCAGTAAAAAAGATCCATTCTAAAAGCAAGCTTTCTCTTATATATGATACCATACCACAAAATTCATTTGCCTTCCTGCTTAAGGCACTAGTTCGGATGGAAACCCTGATCAGGCAGGTGTCCTAGCTAACATAGCTATCCGTTAGAAATAGTTGCATTCCATTGCAGGCTACTATAGAGGCATATAATTTTCTAAGTGTTAAGAAAGATATTGAATCAAAAGCGGACATGCTTGCTCACTGGCTAGATCGGGCTGTCTGTACCTTTGCTAACTCTTCTGCCTGTAAGGAAGCTTGAAAGAGGGAATTCTCTGATCTATGATCCTGAAAGAAAGATAGTCTTTTTTTTTATTTCGCGCATTGGAACTGAAAAGGTCTATTCATAAACAGTCTTCCTCGGAGAGAGAAAATGCTATCAATTCCTTTTGAATAATGCTACGCTCCTTCAAGTCTTTGAAATTATTGAAAATAGAATCTTTGTTTTCAGGCGGGTTTCCTTCTCCACCAACAACCAAGACGCATGAAAGCGGTTCCAGCGCTGCTGGGCAGAAAGATATGATGGCATGAAACTTGATTACGTACGTTGATTGTTCGTCCACTTCAAACGCTCAAAATAGACCATTTTCCGTGTGAAATGACAGGGATTGGTTTGGTTACTTAAGGAATCCCAAGCAAAGCAATCTACGCAATTTCTGGGTTCAGTAGTAGGAAAGAAAGGGACCTCTCACTCAATTCAATAACATGTTCTAGGGGATATTTTTCTAATAATAATGTTCGAATTTGACCAGGCATTTTGGACGTTCCATGATTAAACCGACTAGCGGCACTTTCGAGATGCCACCTTGAAATATCAAAAAAATTCAATTCCATTTGACTCGGGGCGTCAGGGACCCTCCAACAGAAACCTCGTCTTTTTTGTCGTCGATAAGTTCTCCCTCAGTGCCCGACTATTCATAAGAAATACTGATTGTTGAGAGACTGATTTATGAACGGTGAGGCCTCAACCGACAGCCTTGCTTCGTTCTGTGGAGATTGTCAAGCTAGCACTCGTTTCAGCATATCATCTCGCTTGATTCCAAAAAAAAAAGACGCAGTTTTTGATTATCCAGTTTTATATCGAAAACGAGCAGTTGATCCCATTAAAGCAACGCTGGCTTTGTTGCGGGTTCAACTGGAATTGTAAGAAGTGAGGTAAATTGCCTTTCTCCCCACCCCATATGCCTCATCTGCTTATTCCACTCATGATGAACTCACTATGGCTATTCAACGTCAAACTCAGAGTTTTTCTTACTACATAGGTGTGAAGCCCCAGTCTTAATTTGTCAAACCCCAACCCCCTTATTAGTATCCGAAGTAAAGTCCATCATGAGATCAAAGTCACTTGTCTTCCATTCGCTCTCTGTTCAACAAAGGCCATCGGTATTCCCTTACTTCTCAAGTTTTTAATTTTATGAGCCCTTCAATTGTATCCCATATTAAAATCTCTCTGATAAACATCTTGTCGATGATTCAATTTTAACATATTATTTAGAATCTTTGTGTGTGCTTTTCGCCTGGCTTCTTTGCGTAAAGAACCTAACTCATCTGAAGTTAAGAAAAATGAACCATTTAACCTTTTAACCAGTGTATGCTAAGTAGTGGCAATAAGAATTTGAACTTTATGAAATTTGAATCAGAACATGAATAGGAAAACAAGTGGACACACCCGCAAGGAAACCCATCTCAAAACCAGCAAGTTGCCTAAAACCTCCTGTCTTGCTTGCTTTCGGATAAGAAAGACTAGTCACTTTAACCTACCTTCCTAGCTTTAGTTGCCTTAAGGCCTGTCTTTCTTTCAGAACCTTGTTACTTTTAAGTTGTCTTTTTGCCTGAGGCTTTTGAACAAGACTACTTAATCCAGTAGGTTAGTAAGCTACCTCTTCCGCTTTCAGGCAAGGGTAGCTCTGAAGGGAGAGTTGAGCGGAACCAGGCATAAGGAGCAACAATCGCTATTGATTGTTCCCCCGCTAGGGTCAGGAGGGGGACATGCTTATGTCCACTAATTCTGTTTAGTACAGTATAGGAAGCCTTTGCTTGAGTGAGAGCTTCTAGAATGCCATTCATTTCACAATAAGAAAACTTTCCACATAGAGGTTTCAACTACTTAAAGCGAGAGTGCATCCAAAAATTCGAGAAGAGTGCTCGGCCTTGGTTGAAACAATTATAGGTGCCAATGGACCGATTTCACTAGCAGAGCACTTTCTCCAATGTGCACAAACAGAGATGCCACTTTCAATGATGGACACCGACCCTTGTGTTAAAGTAGCATCGAGCTTGGAAACCGGCAAGTTTCGAGTTTCCAAATAAGTGGTACCCTTTCTTTAAAGTCCGGTAGGTCAATTAAGTTGCCTAAATCTCTTCCTTATCTGCCGCTCTATAGCTGCCTTCCTCACTTCATCTTTGGCTTTCAGAGTTGTGAACTAACCTCTTCCTTTTATAGTCAGACAACTGGCAGATAAGTTGGGCATCTAAAGAACATAAGATCTGAGTTGCCGCCAGGCATAAAAGTCATATTGTCAACTAGGGAAATTTAACCAGGCATCTCAAACATTGATAAGGGAAGAATCAGGCTTTCATTAGGATGATATTCCTTTCATCCGAATGGCAAGGCTTTCTAGTTTCCTAAAGTACACTAGCATCTGTCTATCTATGTCATAGTTGCTTGGAAGGAAGGTCTCAGATTTCGGCATGTATAATATTTTCTTTCCTCTATCTATGTCATACTTGGGATTCACTGACAACCAATTCCAAGTAGATCCTCCCTCCCCCTCTTTCCACTTTGTTTTGGTCATTTTCTCTTTCCTTCTGCCTGCAAAAAAAGTTATGAGATTGGTTTTGTGTGCGTTAGCGATCATCAAACCTGTGACATAGATAAGATTGGAGTTTATGCAGTTGGAATGCCTGAGACCCCTTTTAGCCTTGCTGCTCTTGCTTCTCTGTCTACTGCTCCAGCTAAGGCTTTCTTTCCGCTTTGACTTGCCTTCCTTATCTTTCAATCTGGACTTGCATGTGTTCCATGACTATTTTGAGTGATTGCTGCTATCTGGCTTGAGTTAGACAAGCAGAGAAGGATCTTATGCCACTGGTGACCAGCCTGTCTATCTAGTATCTAGTACTAGGACTAGTAGAGTAGAGTCACTACTGGGCGGGGCTTCCTCGATCACAGCTTATCGCTTAACTAACAGCCAGACAAGGATGCAAATCAACTGCTTATATAGAATGCAGATCGACACATTCAATGAAGCATGCAGTACAGCAGACAAGCTACTTTCTTATTCTAGGACTGGAAGATCCTCTATCTATTAGCATACCCGTACCGGCAGTTAGACTAGCACTCTCTCCCCAATCAATCGCAGTAACTAGCTGTAAGAGAGAGCTGACTGTCTACTATCTATGTCATGCCTTGGCATGTGAATATGAGAGAGAGGCTGTAAGTTCATTCTCTCCTTCTCCATCTTCTGGAAAGCACTCTTTGAGCATGCTGACAGAATGATTGACACTCACATCTCTCTCATTTCCAGTGATTTCGCTACAGTTTATTAGCGCATTCCTAGACTAAGACTACGGCATTAAAGAATCAAGCTCACTCTCATTCCAGGAATCAGAGGAAGGCATTCTGTCCGGTAATGAAGATAGAAGTTTTCGGCTTGCTTTATCTCTTCTCTTGCAGTTGGCAGTCTCAGTCAACCTTGTTCCGGGCCTTCTCTTCTACTCTATCTTCTTATTGGATTAGTAGGTACAGTGTCTCTTCTAGGCTTCTGATTGAACTTTAAGGTAATGGGAGGGAAGGCAATCAACAGATAACTGGTAAGTAAAGTTATAGACTGGGTTCTCACTCTAAGCCAGTACCAGTAATTTGAAAAAATGATAGATATCTAGCGCATTCACTCATTTTTTCTTTCTGATAGTACAACTCAAAGAGGGAAATGCAAGAGGCAATAGCGGTCTTTTTTGCCTCGCCTGCTACTGGGAAGAGAGAGCCGATGTCATTCTTTGCTTCGTTTGAGAATCAAATATGAATAGGCTCTTCCTTAGGCCTTCAAGGAGGAAGTGGCTTTTTTCCTATATTCCGGGGAAAATGAAATCAAATTGTTTTTGTAAGGCAAGAAAGTCGCCTAAGGAAAGTAGAAGTCTATGCACACTAACTGAATCTTTGGGGAAGGATGGTGGTGCAAATTGGCCTTTTCCCATCTCCTTTCTAAAGCAAAAAAGAATGCCATCATTTTGATCGTGACTTGAAAAAAGTAAGAAGAGAAGGAACTTGGAGTTGGCGCCCACATAATTGATTGCTTGCTTACCAAGCCATCCTGGCTTTTCGCTCCTCTCCTTACAGTCAAGTGGCTTTCACTCCTCCAGTTCTATTATTATTGACTTGACTTATTATTATAAAAACTACTCACTATCCAAATGAAAGACGATCGATTATCTACCTAAGAAGATAGAGAGTCACACATACGAGAAAAGGTCACAAATAGAGTTGAACTAAGTAACATTGCAAAGTCATAATGATAGTAGGGTCAAGATATCCCTGCCCTCCGAATCGGACGTGAGGGTCTCCCCTCATCTGGCTCTCTGCAGGGGAATCTCCACTCACTTCTTCCCCTAATATCCTCCATTTACCACATCATGGGGGTTTATAAGAGATCCCAGAGGCTCGCTCGAAAAGGCTGCTATACCATACCTTTTGACTTAACTCTACTCTAGTAGTTACTAGACTCACTATAGTAGTCCGTCTGGCTGCTCTTGGTGAAATCATTACTCTTAATTCTCCTGTGCTCTAGAAATTTCTCTCCCTAGACCACTACCATGTAGTTAGTTAGGGACAATAAGTCCGTAGTGACGGGAATCTAGGAATGAATGGGGATCCTATCAATACAAAAAGAATATCTAATTCGAAAGAAAGTTTTCGACCTTTCTCTCACCCAATAGATCTATCTGGTCCGATACGGCACAGTACAATACGAGACGATGGAATTCAATGGGATAGATGGTAGAGGGCTGCCTGCGCCCAAAATCGATGATTCACGTGTCCCCTTGTCCATAGGGACCTCATGGCATACAACCAAAATGACTCCCGCTAGATAGCAGCCCCTTTCTCTCTTTTTACAGCCTCGTGGATGGACGAAAGAAGGGAAGTTACATAAAAGAGTAGTTAAGGCTCGCGAAGTAGACATCAAGCAGCAATCTACGGTCTAACGAACCCCTAACCTTTCTCTTTTTTTAGAATACTTCTTATTTTAATCAGGTAAGCTTTGAAGCTGGCTGATCTGCTATACTATACTAGTTGTAGGGCGCTAGCGCTTGACTAATATAATATAAAGTTAATGGACTCTATTATGATCTTATGAATCTAAATATCTCAAAATTGAAGGAGATATTTATCCGCTACAGGGTTAACATTATACGCAACATAAGAACCTGAAGTACTAAACATAATAGTTATTAGTTTGGTAATGGTTGGAGTAGCAAACTCGGATTCGGCAGGAATCTTATTTTTTGGTAGTACGAAAGGGGAATTGGCCCAAAAATTAGATGGGGGTCAAGATGCTGTCAGGCGCCAGCGAATGACTCAAGTGCCCCCCAAACTGTGCAAAATGGTCGCCTATTACATGTCTCACTAACTTTGCCTAGGGTGTGGGTACCTATTATTCATCGGGTAATTTGTCCACGTATTCCCAGACAATAGAAATGAGTCTTTCTTTCTCCTTTTTCTAGGAGAATTTAAATGGAATGTGATCCCCTCTATTGTAATGAAATAATTGAAGTTTATTTATTCTTTCAAGGAGAGCTTTTGCAAAACCCACTTTTGCCTCATCTAAGGCCAAGGGGGAAATAAAGTTGTCAAACATCGCATCAGAAAGGGTCGTCTTTTGCCCAATATTAAAGAGCTATCTTAACTCTTCTTTAATATGGGAGCGTAGACATTCTGGTGCAACTTGATTATCTGGTAGATCTAGCGCCATCTTCCATTCATCAGGCTTGGGAGAGGAGGTAGACGCTCCCCCACCCGAATCCTTTCCTGCGCAGTCTACCATTTCTAACAACAATTTAGAAAAGAAAAAAGAGAACAAAAGAAAAATAGACAGAGTCCAAACGCTTTCCATAATAGGTACACGAGAAATGTCTGGATTCTTTTTATAGTGGAAATGCCATAAAGTGCGAACCAAGATCCATGATACAAAAACAAAAATAAGAATAACGAAGAAAAAGACATTGTGATGTATTTCTAACTCCAACTCAGACAATAAAAAATTATACAATAGAAAACACCATCTAAAGAGTTTTATCTCAAGCATAATCGCTAAAATAGTAGAAAAAAGGATCGGGGAAAATTCCAGTGAAAAGGGAAGGGGTTTTGAGAACATAAACATAGGAGAGGAATTCCAATTAGGAGATATTCAAATGTGAAACGTAAAGATCTGAGAGAAGTCCTGATTCTTCTCTTACTATTTTGATAGAGAAGACTGCCCACACTTAACACCAACCCAATCTCGATAAGAATCAGTACGATACACTCGAGCAATCCACGAAGGTGTGGCACTTCTCTACTCTCTGCTAGCAACTTTCTTCTCTTATGTATGATATTTCTTGAAAGCAAAAAAAAGAAAGTTAGAGCCGAAAAGAGCTCTTCATCATGTTGTTGAATTTCAAAAGAAAAGCTGAAAGTGATTGACCTCTCACTACGGCATACATGCTATATGTGTGATGCTGACAAAAAAGACTTTTTTTCTCCTTTCTTTGATAAGCAGTCCAACTACGATGTGTTAAGCATATTGACCTCAATCCAAACTCTCCAGTCCACATTTTTCTTTATATAGAAATTTCTTCGTCCTTTTTGTTTGTTTTGGAGGTAGATATAAAGAGAAAAACTACAAGAAAGCAAATGATGAAATTCAATAAAGACTTTAATTCCATCTTGGTAAAGACTAAAAATCAGTCAATCCTAAACAAAATATACTGATTACAGGCTCTACTGAAATACTAAAACGAATGAAATCGAAGTCAATCTTACTCAATCTTGGAAATAGGAGTCGAAAGCCAATGATTTGAGATTGATGCTTAGGCTACGCACCTTAGCAAAGAGAAAGTAAGAATTTGAGATTTCTCCCTCTAACTCAAGAGAAAGAGTTGCAACTATTTCCTCAGTCTGACTTCCGTGGAAGTCTAATTCATTTAATTCCTAGGTATAATTGGGAGTTAAAAGCCAATAGGATTGAAGTCATATTCTTTCTCTTTAAAGTTGCGATTGTTCGGAGTTCAAGTTTATTCGGGTAAGAAGACCTAAAGGCGTCCAAAAGGTTCTTGGGCTTCTTACGCTTTTATCTCTGTCTCTGCTGTAACAGCTAACAAAAATAGCAATATCTCTTCCTTTCTAGCTTAGCCTGTTACGTAACCGATTTCGAGCTTTCAATCTTTTCATCTCTATAAACGACATTTCAACAGTGTTGAAATCCTCTAACTTGAACAAGACTAAGGGAAACTAACTCAGTAACTTCCTAGGGTTCATAAAGGCACCCAGTATTGAAGTTTGAATCAATGCCTAATTTACCCTCCTTCAGCTAGGCCAGGAACGCAAAATAAGATGTTTGCTTAAAACATCCTAGCAGTGAAATCTCAGGATGTTTACAGCTCAACTATATTAATCTCCTCAAGCCATAAGGCGTAGGGACTTGTATTCGAATAGAAACAACAATCTTTCATCTAAAGCTACAACTCTGTCCTCGACTTCCTCCCGGGTAAGATGAAGAATAGCCAGATACTGGAATTGGAGTAGAATCAATGGGGAATCGGAGGTCTTCCGCAGGACCTAGGAATAGAATAGGCGGGATGAGCTCAACAATAGCTAGATTGAGTTCTCTGGGGTTGTCCTCTATAGTCGTTCCCTCGGGAAGGATGTGAATATGAGTTGAGTTCAAGAGATAGATGTAGTAATCTCGGGCAGCTCTTTCTAAGGAATTTCTTGTATCAATAGATTTTGCTCTGTATCCCGGAAGGGAATGCAACAATAGAGAAAGATTCTAACTTCACTTGCTGACTTTATGCTCTAGGAGTTAAGTGACCCATAGGCATGGGTCACAAACGAGAAAGGTAGGTTCCTTTCCTTACTAGATCCTCTATCACTTAGACTTCTTTAGAAGACTATCAATTCTAAGTCAGTTACCAGATTCGAAATATGAGAACATTAAAAGGCATTTATTCTAGCAGATAAGGATCTGAATCAATGGGTGTTGGATGCTCAGCCTAGGCTTTTTATTTTTTTTTCTTCTACGTCTTATGATGGGATTGCTAGAGCCATAAAATGCATTCTTTAGTCAAGCAATGAGAAAGATTGACCAATCTCATCATATGCTATTTAATATTCATATGCCCTCTAACTTGAACTTCCTGACTTCCCAGGGTTTCCACTGCCTAACTAGACTTCTCATTCATCGGAAGTCAGGGCTAAGAGTTATCATGAGTTAACTCCGGCTTATCTACTAAAGGCTGTAACTTTGAACTCAACTCTAAAGGAAGTGACTTCAGGGTTGGAACATCAGAATAGAGGCGGGCATATAATCTATCAGTGTTTGGATTTAATCCCTTGGGACTTGAAACATAATCTTAGTCTGCAGGAATTAAGACTGGTTTGTAGCTTTCCTACCTTATCTTACCTTATCTGAAGTTGGATGGGATTCCTAAGTTGAATGACTGATCTCTGGACTCTTTACGACTCTCAATCTCAATACTAGCTGGGGTTCAAACTGCCTTGACTACGGTCTTGAAAAAACATTTTTGAGCAAGATACGGGCTTTAGAAGCAGGGATTAGGAATGGGCTTCTCTTTCCTGACTATGTTCCCCCAGATCAAGAGATGGGAGATTATCTACTTGCTTCTTGAAGACTGACAGTTAGGCCTAAGTTCGTGTTAACTAAATATCATGACTTCTCACTTTCCTAACTAAATAGAGGAAGCTAGAATTCTGACCTGTTTCCAACTTCGAAAAGGTCTAGTCTGATCTTCCCGACTGGTACCTTTTTAGGGGCTTACTTTAGCGAGGAATTGAAGTTCGCTGTAAAACTAGGGTACACTGTGCTCCCAATGAAAGGATACCTATTTGAGAAGGGCTCATCCAAGAAGTTTTTCCTAGAGGTGAAAGGGGAAGGTGCATTGGTACTTATGCCGGGTCGGGTTAAATGAGTTCCGCGGGTAAGAAATTCGGTGCAAGCTCCAGCTGATGCCATTGATGTAAAAAAGACATCTAGAATAGATCGAGATAAATGTTAAATCATAAGTAGGAGGGATAGTGCTTCCTTTTCTCTTTATAGGTCTACTTCTTTCACTACTTATGCCTTATAGCGTAGCGATAAAAATAAGCTTCTTCTGGGACTGGAACATGGAGACCAAAAAGTTTTGATTTACCGCCACACCTTGATTTTCCTTTATTACTAGTTCTGCCCTAAAATCGTAAAGGGTTAAGCTATAGAACTAGATACATAAGAGAAAGAGAGGAGAGCGGAACTTTACTTCTCTGCTGAGGCATAAGCAATAGCAAACAATCTCTAACATTGTAGTTTAAGTGGTCCGCTGTCTAAAATCTTTCGTATCTTGTTCGTGTTCATTGCCAAGGTAGATCTTTTTCTTTGCCTTGAAAGATATTACGTATAAAGAGAAAGATAGCCAGTCCTCTTGGGTGGCTGAGAGTGTTATGTAAAATGGACCAAGGAGGATCCTATCCGTCACGAGACAGATGAGGAGTAGGACCTAGCTTTAGGGGCTGAATCGAATAAGAGATAAGCAATGAGACAAAGGAGAGCACTTAGACAATTCACTTTGAGTATAGGGAAGTCTGCTGGTAGGAATTCCTCAGGGCGTATTACGGTTTTTCACCGAGGGGGTTGATCGAAGCGATTGCAGCGAAGAATTGATCAGAAACGAAGCACTTCGTCTATAGGCATTGTAGAAAGGATAGAACGTGCGCCTAATCATTCTTCTTGAATCACTCCAGTACGATGGACCGAAGGGGGGTCCGCCAGAGAAAATGCAACATGATAGAAGAGTTCGCTCCACCGCATAAGATCCTCAAATCTAAATCAACTACGACTACCATCTGCGGTCCATTTTCGTTCTCTTCCCTGCTCGAGAAGGGAGTTCAAAGAAAGGTAGCTTGCTTCTCTCATGGACGGATGGCGACTTATGTAGTGGTCGTCCTTCCTACCAGAATGCCTTCTTGGTAGAAGAGCCCTTTTTTTACTAGTAAGGACGTAGGAAGAAAAAAAGGGTATAAAAAAAGTGCCCCTTTTCTTCTCTGCCCTCTCCTCTCCAAAGGCCAAAGGAGAGACTGCATCCCTTTCCTTCGGTAGCTCTTTTGGTTTCCCAAGGATAGTGATAGCTGGGGCAAAGCCCGCTTTCTTTGCTCCGCGAATAAGAGAGAAAGTTACAGGAAAAAACACGTTCTCTCTTTGTGAGATCCAAAAGTGGAGAACGCATAGCATTCTATGGGTACATAGGATCAAACGTAAAGCAGCGCTCTCTTGGCAGAGTTTTAGGCGGCATGAGACTTTAGGGTGTGTTGGAGCTTCTGAGCATAACGAATCAAAGCCGAAGACGGATCAAGGTAGCTTGCCTGCCAAGCCGATAGGCGAAGGGCTGAAGGATGGAACGTGTAAAGTAGATCGTGCACCTGTCGTGTGACCCGTTTGTCCTAAGCAATGTCTTACGCGAAGCAACCCACTTATAAAAAGCTCCCCTTTATGTTAGGGGGCACGAAAATGCAACTTCGATCGCATGCGGGTATCAAATCCCTCCGCTGAGATGTCCAGCAGATTCCTGGGCCTTGACGAATGGCCGACCACCTTTTACGTTAGAAGAGCAAAAGGCCCAGGGCATAGCAGGATGAACCAATGTGAATGAGTGTAAGCTTCGTTTCCCGAACACGATTGGTGCTAGCCACACTAGATGCTATCGTGGTAGCAAGAGAGGCCATGCGGTGACAATTGAGAGGTTGTCACTAATCATTCCTAGTCACATGGGAAAAAAGGTCAAATGGCAAGGCAAGGCCATACGTCCGTTTGGCTCCTCGCAGAGTATAGCTCACATCAAAACATCTGATTGGGGAACGGGGCAACGCCCATGAAGCTCCGGCGGAAAGGAAAGGCCTGCCAGGCCGTATGCCGATGGGTGCAGGATTCTTTGAAAAAGCGCGGGCTGACTCGGAGACCTGTAACCTTGGCTTAGTAATGAATGAAGGGAAGCTCTTCGAGCTTTCTCCTCCAACGGCTTATGTAGTGGTCGGCCTTATAAAGCTCGCTAAGCCTCGCTTCCCTCTCACCTTCACTTATTAAGTGGAAAATAGTCGTCGGCATTCTATAAGCGACTTGACCGAGTCTATGAAGCTTTGCTTTTCTTGTAGTCGGCCCATCATGCCTCCCTTCATTTGCTTGCCTCCTTTAAGCTCAGAATGCCTAATGCCTGTTATTTAGTGATAGAAGCTAACCTCCATAAGCTCACCCTTCGGTTCTCGCTTCCAGCGCAGGAGGCCAAGCATTCTGTCAGATGTCCCGGCCTAGGAGCCCCGTTCGCCTTTGGTACTTCAGTAGATCTTCTAAAATAAAAAGTGCTACTTCAGCCTTAACTACAACTACATTACGCAAGCCCCACCGATACCTACCTATAGAGTCAAATTAAAATAAAAAACAGTGACGGTGACTTTCTAGGTTTATGGATTCAGTCAGCTAAACTCCATCAAACTCCTCAATCAATATCAACAAGATGTTGTGATCGCTTAGTTTTGGTTTACTTTGGTTTGAATGTAAACTAAAATAAGCGGCGTTTATTCAAACATAGGGAACCGAAGGTTTCCTTGTTTAGTAGAAAGTAGTTCTACTATTAAGATGTTTAATATTAATAAGAAATAGTCATTGTTGTAGCTGTAGAACAGAATGTCGTTCGCCCTTACTTTGACTTTCTGAGAAGTTTCCAAAGGTGAACACCCCCTTGTCCTTAATAGTATAGTCGTAAAGGGCTTCTCAGAAAAGTAAGGAAGAATTTGAAAGGCCGACCACTATCTCATAGGCATTCTGGTTGTAAAACCGACGACTACACGGCTCTATACCAAGTCATGAGTGATAGCGAAGCCAAGCCGCCTTCTATAGGCAAAGGGACGAAAGCCCGACGAAGGCCTATGCTACCGTAAGAAAAAAAGTAGGTTGAGGTTATGAAGTCACTTAGCCGTATACTATACAAAGGGAAAGGCGTCGGTACGGAGTCACGTCAGCTGTGGATATAGACTAGGCTATAAGGAACGGAGTCTTAAACTATGGACCGAGACTACACTAAGGAACAAGGAAGCTTGACTGAGAAAACAAGTCAAGGAACGAAGCAGCTTCTCTAATAGCCCCGTTGAATAGGCGGGCGAAGGCTTTTTGAAAAAGTCTTTTTTGTCTTGTAAATGCATTTTTTTCTATTTAGAGAGAGGGGGCTTCAAGTTCTTAGGAAGAACCGTATGAGATAGCTCACGTACTGTTTGGGAGTCGAGCCCTTGCGCAGGGGCTTAGGTGTCACTTATATAATAGCCAGTCATCAATTGGAGGTGGGCAAGATGGTGATGAATTGCGATTGGTCTAAACCTTCGACTAGCGACTTATTGCGGCCTTCCTAGAATGCCCATACAGACTAAGACCTTATTCACACAGCGAAAAAAGGCCGAGTGGAAGGGGGCAGTCAACTGGCTGCTTCTTTGCCATGCGCTTTGCTTCACTTTATTTTTTAGAAGAAAGAGACCAAATGAGAGTGAAAGGCAAGGTTAAGCGATAGAAAGGATAGTCCCTCGCGCGAACTACTACTACTAGAAAATGGTGAGACCATTACTGAAAGAAGGACCAAGGAGGATCCTATCCGTCAGGAGAAGGAGGAGTAGGAGGAGTCAGTTTTCTTTGAAGATCGAGGAACATAGTGTCGGACAATTATGCCATTTGGAAGAAGTCTTATATAGAAGAAAAGCCTGTTACGAGTAAGTGGAGAGGAAAGATCTCCAGAGATTCTTATCTCATTCTATTCCAGTGGCTCAACCAGTAACCAATGGCAAAAACTCAAAAATCCATGGTTTCCCGGTAGAACCCTATTTTGCCCAAGTTGTTTCAGAACCGGAAAAAAGAAGCGGTTTTTTGCACAACTTGCTCATAGTACATGTCCCACTTGTATATCGTATTTGGCCAAAGAAGCATCAGACAAGTTGGAGTTCTTACCTTCTTGGGACTCCATGGACCAAGATCTTCTTTTTTTATATGGTCAATACCAATCTACTTTAGTAGATCATATGGATGTAGAAAAAGCTTATAATTTGGATGAAATAGAAAAATCTCTTTTCCATTTCTATTTACCCAGTTCATATCTTTGTTTCGTGTGTTCCTGGGAGGAATTCAATCTTAGAATACCACCTAAATAACTATGGCCAGAGAGTCAAATAGGTCGGGAAGAAAGAGTCTGAGAGTCAAATAGGTTGGGTTGGACGACATAGATCTTGGATGGTTCCACCACTAAGGAATGAAGTGAAGTGCAATACTGATGGAGCATGCAGAGGTAATCCTAGGATCAGTTCTTATGGTTTTTGCTTGAGAGATTTCACAGGTAATCTGATTTATGCTCAAGGGTAAGACTTACGGCTCAGGACTAACATAGAGGCAGAAATAATTGATATGCTAGAAGCTCTAAGACACTGTAAAAGGATTGGATTGGAGGAGGTGATTATGGAAACTAACTCTCTCAGTCTCACTCACTTCCTACAAGATTCATGGAGGATACCTTGGGAAAGGGTAGAGCTAATTGAGGACTGTCAAACATTGATCATCCAACTCAAAGCTAGAGTCAAACACACTCTGAGGGAAGGAAATCAATTAGCTGATTTCATTGCTAATAATGTCATAGGGCTGGAAGGAATCAGACAATTCCACACTTATCAGAGTCT
Source organism: Jaltomata sinuosa (assembly GCA_003996215.1). Classification (NCBI taxonomy): domain Eukaryota; kingdom Viridiplantae; phylum Streptophyta; class Magnoliopsida; order Solanales; family Solanaceae; genus Jaltomata; species Jaltomata sinuosa. Next base: position 64,101 of record QJPP01001038.1, on the reverse strand, counting down.
TCAAGAATAGGGTAGGAGAGTACTCATCCTAGATAAGGCCCGGGTCCCTAAGCTAAGAATCAAAACCAGACCCATTAAGCAAGCAGCAGAAACACAGTAATAGTTAACCAGTAATTCAGGAAAGATAAACATGCATTGTCATAGAGGAGAGGAAGATCATAGTGATAGAATACACAGCAGGACTATCTACATAAGTGTATGTTAACTACATGACATAAAAGTTATGCATAAAGCTAGCCTAGTATGTACTAGCTATCAAAAAATGACTTCCCCCAATCATACAGGAGTCACTTCTGAGCTTGACAATCAACGTTCAACTGCTAAAGGTTGGAGAGAGGCTCCTTCTTTCGAGACTGCATCACCTAAACCTTTAGAAGTAGACCAAAAGTGAAATCACAGTAAGGGGAAGGCTGTTAGCAAGGTAAAGAAAGAGAGAGAGAGTCAGATCTGGACTTACCTTTGATAGATATTTATGCTCGTGACCCTTTATTTCATACTCAGACACAGATGGATCCTCCCAGACCATCTACGAGAGATATACCATGGTTCAACAGCGTGGAGAAGTGGAGGAAAGAAGAGAAAGTAAAAAGCAACATACCTTGGTGTTGTGCGTCCTTCAATAGCCACAGAACTAGAAGCAGTTGCCATGGATCCACCTTGTTTATCACCAAGAGAAGGAAGAGATGGAGAAGAGGAAAAAAGAAATGTCTCCTATTCAAGAGGAGAAAGACTTGGCTCATGGAAACAAGTGGTGTGTGATTGATGAGCCAATAAGTGAGTTGAAAGAGGTGTACAAGGAACACTTAATTGTGGGACTTGTCAACATCAATCTCTTGTTACCTACTAACCATGGAACTAGCATTTTTCCTAGTATCCACTCTTCTCTTTTGCAGGAACATGTGGAACAACTTCCCAAGGAGGAACCAAAAGGAATTCCTCACCAACATGGAAATGAAAGCCAAACGTAATTCTTACCGCTCCGTGGGAATTCCAACTCTGGAGAAATTGAAGTAAAGTCAACTCAAGATAGGGACAAAATCCCATGGGTTAATGGGTACTTGATGGAAAAGGGTGAAGCATCTCACCCTAAGATCTCATTGGAGGAGTCACCTACCAAGGGAGCTCCTAAGAAGAAGAAGGTGGACCAAACCTCTTGGTCCAAAATGATGCATGAAATGGAGGGGTCATACAAGACACATGTGGAGGACAAAGAAGCAAACTCAAAACCTCATCCTCAAAGTATGTACCCACCCCTTCCTATTCTTAGTGACCCATGGAGGCATGATGACATCTTTATCATGATAGGTAAAATTTGGAAATTGTATGATGTCATACCGTACCATGAAAATGTTGATGCATCCTCATTCGCATCTTTAATTGTCTCTAGTGTGCAACAATTGAATGGCATATTTGTTTTGGGTGCCAACTCTATTGGTTGCCTTTGGGAGAGTCCATGGGGTACACTTGGTACCAAGCTTTGCCAACTTCTTGTCATACTTATGTGGATGGACAAGATGAGTCCTTATAATGGACTCTTGAGAGCATGCTTAAACTCTTGAATAGAGGAGAATCAAAATCTTTGGAGGACCATTTGTCTTTGAATGAAATTTCTTTTGATAGGTCCCTCCATCCTTCTAGTAGCATGACTCCATTGGATTACACTTTCCTTTTGGGAAGATGTTTGAAGAAGAAAGGTGATGTGTCCTTAAGGGAAATCAATTCATCCTTGTGTATCCCCACTTGTAATGACTTTCTTGCCAAATTCCTTGAGCTTAATAGTAATCTTGAATGTGGGAACACCTTGGATGAGGTTCATGCTCTTCATACCTTTCTTTATTACTTGTGTGCATATGATGACCCTTTGCCAAAATGTGGTCTCATCCTTGTTTTCAACCGGGAAAATCAAACTTTTTGGATTTGAACCAGGGGCAATTTTCCTCTTAGTCTATTGTGATGGGTCTGTCGTCCTCCTCATTATAGTATGCCGAGAATCCAGAGCATTTCATCGGAATACATCCTGTCTTTTTGGGCTAAAGTGGCTTTTTCTGACCTAGAATCACGAAGATGTCTACTTAGCGCTATGCCATACTATCTTAGGATTGCTTCGATTCCTTGATGCTATGTGGGAGAACTAAACCAAGCAATTAGTGGTTCATCAGAGGATGAAATTTTTGAGAGAAAGCAAGTATAGTGGGAAAGCTATTCGTTGAATCTGACCTTCGTCCAAGAGTTCGAGCTTCTACGCCAGGAACGTGCTTTCTGACATAGACTTTCAGCTATGCCAAGAGATCACTACTTTGAGACGGTCGGTTCCATTGGTCATTCTTCAGGAGAAGTCCCGAAATTGAACTAGTAAACTGATAGGATCATGGCTAACCCATTAGCTTCATCGAGATCGGATAGCGCATAAGAGGGAATTTTCTTAAAGAGACGATTCTCTTTCTACACTGACGACCTCCCTTTTTCTTCCTTTTCAACTGGTGAGACGAAGTCACATTGATTGAATCGGTTCTGATATTCGCTTGAAAAGTAAGGCCTTACTTCTTACATGAAGAGTAGAACTTAGTTACCCGCTTATTGGAATCTGAAAGAAGCTGACTTTCTTTGCTTTCTTTTGCCCTTGAAAGTATTCTTACTGCTAGCAATCAATCATGAAAGGAAGAATATTTTTCGATAGAGGCCGCCTCTCTATAGGGTGGAAGATTTGTGGGAGTACTTTATCCTAACAAAATGAGTATGAAAGAGAGAGAGGAGTCTCCCAAAATAGAGTACCTAATCAACTATACTGCATTAGCATATCGGCTATCAGTACACGATTTCTGTCTTAAAAGGATCCCCCTTTAGGGTATAGGGCTATGAAAACAAATATAACAAGAAGGATAACTAGTATAATGCTATGGGATTTGATTCATCTCTATCAATGACTTAACCACCTTCAATTATTCAATTTATTCAAGCAAAAAAAGAGTGGATTCAACGTTAACAAGAACAACAGATGAAGCCTCTTCCTAGGGAAGTAAGATAGCTGCTAAGACCATCTGCATCCACAGGTGATTCTCTTCACCCCTAAAGAAGTGAAAATAGTGAATTAGTAAGTTCCGTCGTTCCCAACCAGAAGTGAGGTAGGTAGATAGACTCCTTTCCCTCGATTTAGTAGTTGTTGTGCGACTCTGACCATCTATGTAGGCTGATGAGATGATCGATTCTATTCCTTCAGAAGATTTCAGAAAGATAGGGATTTATCCATTGCTTAGGTACGGATAGTAGTAGGGGCAGGCCTCGAGAAGGAGGTACAAGGATCATCGAACATATTGGTTTATCCGTCTTGGTACAGATGTGAGGATCGGAGCCGATTTCCCCAGTTGACTTAGATGACATCAAGTCCGCCAACTAACCCCATTCTCTTAGAGCAATGGCAAGGATTTTCTTTCAATTGATACCTTGTTTAGCCGGATCTGTATGATAGATTGCTTTGCCCTGGCTTGAAGGATGAAATGAAGATGCTGGGGAAGAGAGACCGACCGGATGAAAGTACCACTCTTTCTTTCAATAGATAGAAATAGTATATGAACTACAGGTGTATTCGAAGTCTTTGACTCTCTTACAAGAGGGGTAGATAGATAGGTCATTCAGTTAAACAGACCATCTTCCACTTCTCCTGATGCTTTCCCCCGCAACAACGTCTTAGCTACTTAAGCGTGGAGAGGGTTATCTTTATACGCAAGGGGAAGAAAGAACAGAAAAGAAAGGAACTCACTTTCAGGCACGGCTTCGCCTTATTACCAATTGTGCTCTATCAGGCTTACCTGGAACTATTGGAATAGATCCACACTATATCTTATATATATATATAGCATATTCGAGGTAAGACTTATTTTGATCGGGATTAGCACTCTACTTTGTCGGTGAGTAGAAAGACTTTGTTCTTGATGTGGGAAAACGTTTACCTTTTAGTAGCTAAATTGATCTCATACCAAAAGCATCACCTACCATAAACTCTTAGAGGGAATTTCATCTTTTTTTGTGAGATTATTTCATTAGGCTTGCTTCTAGGGAAGGTAGGGCTAATCCTAATTACTGGACTCATATTTTAGATGGGTCTTGTTCGGACGCCTTTTTGTCGAGATTGGCTTAGTATTCAGACTGAACCTTTCTGAAGTGCCCCATCTTACTTGTAGACTCGTTAGCCAGCTCTTAAGGCCTTGGTTTAAGCTCCCGGAAGCGATTGACTTATTTTCCCTTTTATTTAGGGCCTTACTAGATCAATGCATGTTTGTTTTCTCGCCCCAATTCTACTAAATTCAAAATCGTTGCATCATTTCTTGTTCTTGTACATAATAATACCAATTTAATTTTCCTCACCACTTTCATATCTAACTATTATGCCAAACACCCTGTCATAGTTTGAATTCAAATTTCAAACCGACGTTCTATTTATTAATTAGTAGGGACTTCAATATTCCCAATTTTGGTCGATATAATTGAAAAGATTTCAATTCTTTTTTCCCCCTCAAACTAGCACAAACTTAACATCTTCAAGAAAGAATCATTCTACACGCTTATTGATCTAATGTCAACTTAAATGAAGAGAATTCCAATAGAAGAATAGGAAGCATTTGTCTTTCTTTCCCTAGCTGAGTATAGGTGGATAGGTAAGGACTTCACTTTCCCTGTGCGATTCGGAGATGCTTAGGAAAGAACATCAAACCTGAAAGCAAAGTCTAGAAAATCAACACAGTAAGCCTCTGGTGGGAAAACAAAAGGAACTGCTAAAGACTAGTAACACAGGACAAGGAAGGGGCTCTCTGAAGTAACCCCAGCTTTTGATTTCCCCCTACCAAACTGGGACTGAGACACGGCCCAGAAAATATGTTGAAAATAGATGATGGAGACAACTTCACTAGGGATGAGATGGTAGAACACATCCAAAGCCGTTGTAAGGGCAGAGTTTAGTTGCTTTCCACCGATAGTCTCAATTCACAGTGGGAAAGACCGGATTACTACCTATAGAGGACTCCATCGAATCCAAGGTAGGCGCTTTGGAGAGTAGGAAGTGAAGAAGAGGGAATTTACCATAAAGTACATAATATCCTTATTCATCAAAAGAGGAACCAAGACTAGGACATAGTGCCTTGGTCTTCATTCTATTGGCAATGATACGTATCTTTCCCTTTTTCTCCGATTCTAGAACTGTCCGGCGAATGAGAGCTAGTGGGTTCTATAAGAGGAAAGCGACGGGCCAAAGAATAGGAAAAGGACAATCCATGTATAAGAAGGTCAAGGAATGTTTCAGCACAACTGGGAAGACAAGGAAGTTCACTCCCAATTCTCCTTCGTCTCAGGTCTGATCAAATGCCAGATGATAGGTCAGCAACTCTTTCAACGTAGACAGCTTGAACTCATAATATCATAAGTTATCCCTTCACAAGAAGCTCCTCAATCACACTCGGAAGCTAGTTATTCAAGGACTTCTAACCGGTCCCATTTCTACATCTTATAGAAAGACGTTCCCTAACTTTCCGAGTTCAACTTCACAAAAGAAGAGGGCGCCCTAGTTATTGTTTACTATTCCTTTGTTTTTCTATAATAAAATAAGCTTTCATCAGTGACCTTGTTTTCCTTTTATCATTATTGCTTTCTTCCTCGGTAGCTCCTTAAAGACGTATTGTGAGAAATGGAAAAAAAATTTATCTATTCATAATGCTTCTCATTCTGCTTCTGCTTCACCTGGGTTGTCTCCTAAATGCGGACTGGAACTTATCTACTTCAATAGTTTGCTAACCACTCGGAGCAGTTTTGTAGTGAAGGATATAAGCTAGTTGGTTGTTTGTCTCATATGGCTCTTCGATTAGTAAGGGTAAAGACTGCCCAATGGGCTGATTGGAGGAAGGAATGCATTTTTGAGTTTGGTTGGTGGAGATGGATCCAGCGACTGCTGAAAGACTAAAAAAAAATGAAAAACATCGATATCGACGGAAGCAAACCCTGGATGCCTTTTGGGAACACCTGCCTCCCCAATGAGTCTAACTTGAACTATGTGAAATGAAATGAGTTGATAAACGAATCCCTATTCCCTATAGCGCTTGTGGCTGCAGCCATGCAACGGATACGGGACCGCATTAGCGCTCTGGAAGATAGGAAACGATCCTTCCTCCAAGACATGATCTCACCCGCAACCTGAGAGAAAGAGTCTGTTGACCCAAAGTAGTGTGTTTGCATGTATCACAAGTAGTCTTCCGTTGTTCACTTTGTAATGTTGTTTGGCTGGTTTGTCTATGTTTGTATGCTTGAGTTCATTGGATGCCATAATCTCTCTTGCTTAAAAGCTGAGTCTTTGGTTTATTATTATTATTCTTACCATAATAACATTATGATTAGAAAGCCAGTGAATTATCTGCCTATGGGCGTATCCTTCTAGCTCCTAGCATCCTAACTGAAAGTATTCATTTTCCCTAGTCTGACTGATTCATCCGTGCCAATAAAAGAATAAGTCATGAAGTCATAATGCACGAGGAACTATTTAAGTAGGTCTGAGTTAAAGCATCCAAGAGAAGATAGATATAGCGTTAAGGAGATAACAGCTCGAACAAGGGCTAAGAGGGGAAACGAATACGTATCTCAAATTCTATGTCTTCTCTTTTGTTTTCGCTCTTCTTCGTCCATTGACATGCCTAGGTTATTCGTAAAAAGCAAAAGGACAATGACACTAGCTAACCAACTGAGAGAGTAAAATAGATAGATGAATTACTTGCTAAAGGAAAGGAAAAAAGTGGAATCAGACTCAGTTTCAGTTCATCACAGGGATTCGGAAGTAGCAATTTCAGTAGTCGTATTTGATGATGTTGATGTTTCAAAGTAACTTCAGGAATTTAGCATTGAAGATAAAGACAGAAGAAGATAGGTAGCTTTCCGCCCTAACTAAAACATCTAAATAGGATGCAGCTCATCCCGATCTTTCTCCGATCGTAACTAAGATAGATCGATTAATCTCCGAGAAGTCCTAAAGCGGAAGTCATCTATTGAGGACAGGACTAGGCAGATGGAGGTCTAGGAGCTTGAATATCTTACTGAATTAGCTCAGTAAGGCCTACAGCTTCTCTTGAGTCTATAGGAGTTCAGTCGGGAAGATCAGGGCAGATATTCCCCAGAAAGTAAGAAATCCTTAAATCCGGTTAGTAGGAAATCTTCTTTAGGGTAAAAGGCTAGTTTAGCTCAACAATTGATAGTTTGCGTTATATTTTCCGCTTCATTCTATTTGCCGCTAAAAGCATTATGTCCTGATGGTTTAAAAACCTAAAAAGATGGCAGTTATCACCTGCTGACGAAGTGGTAAGGTTTGCAGAGAATACACTAATGATCTCTTAGCTTCTAAAAGAAGAAATTTTCATAGGCCCTTATTTCAAAGTTTCTGATTCGATTCCAAGGCAGCTTTTCTTTAGTCCTCAGGATATGATTCTTATGATTCTTTAGTATGTTACCAGGGGCTGAGCTCAATAGCAACTTACTCAAAGACAAAGACTGTGGCTACTTTTGCCTCAGTATGTTCCTACAGTGAGGATAGGGGAATCCCCGGTGGTAAGGAATCCAAAGAGAATCCAAGGCTTTGCCTCTAGGATCATCTTACCTTCTAACTAACCTCTTCTATTTCGCTTATCCTAACAGTGATTGATTAGGCATAACTGTTGAAGCTGGTTATGCAAAGGTTGTTCACACAGGCAGTGTGGCTTCACTTTTGTAGTTAGTTTGCTCATTAAAAAGGCATGTATAGTACTCAACTGCGGAAAACTAATAAAAATGGTGCCTATAATCAAATTCATGTTGCATGGCAGGATTACTCTACTTCTACTCTATAAATAGAAACTCGATAAGCCTCCGAGCTCTAAAATAAAATAAAAAATATTATTATGGCAGCTCTTGTAGTTTCAGAAAGGCTTTTTCAAATTTCACAAGAAATCCATGAAATCGAGAATGAGCTGGGTCAATGCCGATTTGCCTTAATAGCCTTTTTGAGGCACCTACGTCCGGCGAGCCCTGCCATCGTAGGAGACCGCATGCGCACAGCAAATGAAAACATAATGCACCTCGAGACGAGACTACAAATGCTGCGAGATGAACAGCGAGCGCTCATTGTGCAGACTGTCACCCTCGCTGACCGGAGAGACTAAGAAAGAATATAATAGTTACAGTCTCTTCTGTTGTGGAAGTTTATTTACATAAATAAAGGAGTTCCATATTGTACTCCATATTTGCTTTTCTAGTGCTACTTTCCTTGAAATAAAGATCATTGATAGCCATAGCATTTTCTCAATAAAGAAAGTGAGTAGCAGTGTACTGTTGAATTGAACTTTCTTGTATATTGAATTGACTAATTATTCTTGGAAAGATTATAAGACTCATGCAGTCACCCCTTATCTTACTTACTCCATTTCTTTTGTCGGGAATAATGGCCTTAGATAGCATTTATCTTATCTTTCAAAAGACCTTAAGCTCGCTATATTAATCTATAAAAGTCTTCCGCTTTCAAATGTTATATTTTGCATGCCTTACAAAAAGCATTTCAAATGGCACATTATTAGATAAATAGTGCAGGCATGTGTTGCACTTTTTTTGAAATAGAAAGAGCTCTTTTGAGGGGCGCAGCGGAATTCATTCAGAAAGCAAGACAAAATAGGCTCTTACTGCTAACGAAAGAACTTCCCTTAAATCAAGATATTAGCTGTGAGACTTTGGTGCCTTAAGCGGAAGAGGGGATTTATTTCTGGCAGCTACGCTCCTTTCTTATTCTCTTATTCTTTTTTTCTGTCTCTGAAGTGAGTGAAGTCAAGCTAGCGTCAGCAAATAAGACATAAGCAATACACCCCGTCCTTTAGAAAGACGATAGAGATTCTCTTCCAGTTCTTTAATTAAGAGAAAAAATAGTAACCTATAAGAAAAAAATTAGGAATACCCGGAGCGTAGCTCTATCGGAACTTACCTCAGTGACTTCCTATCGGCTTCGAGCTATTATGCCCCACTAATGAGGAATAGGCAACTAAATCAAAGTCTTCATTTACGACTTTCTTAAATCCCAGGTAACTTCACCCTAAGCCTACTATACCATCTCCCGCTTCAAGGGCTGCTCTGCTCTGTCTGAAGATAGGGCTTTTAGTATAATATCAAGACTGACCTCCTGCTTCTGACTATGACTGATTTTCGGATGTTGAGTTCTAAATGCTCTAGCTTGATTCTCAACTCTTAAGAGGTCCTTTAAAAAGACTTAGATCGAGGAATCTCAGCAAACATAGGCATTTAGCTCAGTTTACGCATCTCCGACTAAAAACTGAGGAGCGCAACAAGAGAGTGAAAATTGGTAAGAAATTACTTGACATCAAATCAATCAATTCTAAACAAAATATACTGATTACAGGCTCTACTGAAATACTGAAACGAATGAAATCAAAGTCAATCTTACTCAATCCTACTCACCCCTAGCGATCAACACTTTATCCAAAGTTCCACCTCTTCCTTCCTTTCCATTAGTAGCTCTTCTTCAACTAGGTCAGACGCGCAAAGTGCTCCACCTGAGTTAACTCAGTTATTTGATGGCATCTGCAAAAAATTCCCACAGATCAACGAACCGTAGGGAGAAAACCACCACAGCGGATATGGAATTCTATTTCAACTTTCAGTTTCACCTCGTGACTGGGGATACCTGCAAGGAGAGCCACAATTCGGTTAAAAGCCAGTAGCATGATAGATGTTCCTCGGTCTCAGTCCATTCAGTCAACCCAGAAGACAAACCGGTGTAACTCCTAAAGCTGAAAAGGAAGCTCGACCTAGAGTGAGAGGGAGGGTGATCGAGGGGACCCAGACTTTTGATCTCTTCTCTATGGCGGGAGGTTTTTTTCGTATCAAGAGTGTATTGGGGAGGCCAGGGAAGATGGATTGGATCAATAGGCGATTCTTATCCCTCTTCTTTATCGATAGGATTCCCATCATTTTTAGTCTACGGTGAAGGAGACAAGGGCGAGGCACCGAACATGTTCTACCCTCAACCTCCATACGTCATTAGTAATCTCAATTCGCTTTTCCTATTCACTAGTACACTACACGCTACAACTAGCAGCCCCTTTACTAGGTTGGGACAAGTCTAGCGCGCAACGACTGATGAAAAGCCAACAACTTCTTAGGAGTCAGTTTTTTCATCAAAACCTCTCCTTACAGTCAAGTGGTTGAACGCCCCTTTCCTCTTATTAGTCAGATAGGTTTGGAACCCTATACAAGGGGTTGTTTGCTGGTCGCCCCTATCTCTAAAGTGGCTTATGCACTCCACTTGTTACCACTAAACGACGAAGCCAGGAGCGGAAGGAGGGACTTGAACTCTCAACCTCAGCCTTGGCAAGGCTATGCTCTACCATTAAGCTATTTCCGCCAGCTAGGGTAGTAGCGAATCACTACTGAGCAATTAACGTATCACTTGATATGGATGACTTTTGTTTTTCCGCCGGACAACATTCTTGACCTCCGATCGAGCTATGAACATGAGTAGATAGGCGGTTAGAGGGGGAGAGGGTCGGTTGGTCCTGCCTTTTCAATTAATCTATGGCTGCTCAGTGCCGCTATTTGTGCTAGTTGTAAGGAGTCTTGGTCTCGAGTCAAGCTGGGGCGTCATTTCATTCTTGTAACGGGAATGAGTGCACCGCAAGACCAGACAAGTTGATCCCTTGCCTCGTAGTGGCAACATCTATCTTTTAAGTTAAGTCATTTCCTAAGTCCTCTTATTCTATGATAATCCAAGTTGCAGCAACACCTCACGAAGTTCTTACTGGGGCAGTACTATAGTAGGTATTTGTGAGTGTTTGGATGCACGGGTTTTGTTTATATTCCTACGAAGTTAAGAGAAAAATTCCAAGGAAACCACTTGTGTCTTTCTTGTATATGCTCAGTCCGGGTATATATATCCTATAACGTGAAATCCAAGAGAGTTGATGTATCCTTAATGCTCTCTTTAATAGGGTCGCCTCATATTTTCCTTAAACTAATTAATCAGCCCTGGGAGAGAATAATGATGGTGATGTATTGCGACCTTCTCCTGTTCATAAACTTGAACCTCATTCTTCTACAGTTGATGTAACGGATTATCCTCACTCTTTAGGCCAGCAGCCTTGCTCAACATTTTCTGCCGACTGTCAGCCTGTTCAACTGACCTCAGAGGATTCCTATTACCCGGCTCAACATGTTTATTCCCGGCGGCGATTACAGTCATTTTCGCAGGGTCAGGCTACTCCAGATGATCAGTAGTCTAGCCCAATTGCTTCCCTTCCAGTCATTTCCTAAAATTCTGGATCCCGCTCTCAGCTTCGTCGATCCTCTCAAGTTTCTTATCCTGTTGAAGGCTTATGAATCATTTTCCCCAAAAGATTGAGCTTACCTCATCTCAGTTCAATCTTCTCATGAACCTGAATCATTTGCTGAAGACTCCAATTATTCTTGCTGGAGAGATGCTATACAGGAAGAAATCAATGCCCAGGAAAAAAAAAAGACTGAGTCTCATTGCCTGCAGGTAAAGAAGCCATTGGCTGCAAGTGGATTTACAAGATCAAGCATAAAGCATATGGCTCGGTTGATAGATACAAGGCTAGATTAGTAGCTAAAGGATTCCTGAAAGAATATTGAGTCGAATCCCTTTCCTTATAGTCAAGTGGCCCAAGGGCCCCCTTTAGATATAGGGAAAACATTTGCTTCAGGTTGCTAAACACCATTCATGGCATTCTTTCCTTGGCTGCAATCAAAAGCTGGCCTTATTTCAATTTGACATGCAGAATAGAATGCCTTTCAACAACATAAGGGAAAGGGGCAAGAATAAGTTTCTATTCAGCCTCCTCCAACTCCAGGCTTCTCTTCTCCTAGGAATCCTAACTTGGTATGCAAGCTCAAGAAAGTGATTTATGTTACGGTCTCCAGCAAGCTAAAGCAGGCGCAAGAGCTTGGTTTGAAAGGTGACAGCAGCATGTATAAGAGCCGAAATAGGAGTAGAGGAAGGAGCCAGTTTTCAAATAAGTAAATCGGATCATTCAATGTTTATAAGGAGGTCGACATCATGTGTTGTCCTTCTTCTGCGTAGATGACATTGCTTTCTATAGTAATGACTTAGCTTCGATAAATGAGCTTAAGAGAAGATTAAGAACCCAGTATGATATGAAAGATTTAGGAGACTCAAAGTCTCTTATGGAGATTAAAGTGATGAGGTCGCAAAGAGTTTTGGAACCCAGTGCAAGTATTCATTGGATTTATTGTCAAAAGCTGGTCTTTCTGCATGAAAACCAGAATAAGATCTAAAATTAGCCTCAGATGCAGGAGAGCTATTGGATGACCGATCTACTTGCAAGGAGACTTGTTGGGACTCTTTTCTACCTGACTAATTATCTCCCAGACATTGTTTACACTTACAACATAGGAGGGAGTGATTAATCAATTTTTATATAAGCCGAGATCATTTCACTTAGAAGTTGCTTTTCGGATTCTGCGATACATCAAAACCTCACCGGGAAGAGGTTGATTCTTGTCTACGTCATCCTCTCTTCAGCTGTCTTCTTACTATTATACTAATTTCATTATGGCAGTAGATTATTCTGATTTAATTTTGAACATCGTCCCCATGCCCAAGAGGGATGGACGAGTTCGCGTATACATCTATTTTTCTCAATAAAGCATGTTCCCAAAGATGATTTTCCGCTGCTGAACATTGATTTGCTTGTGGAAAAGACTATTGTTAAAGTATGCCTACTACTCTTTTCTGATGATTCAAAATTCTCGTCGTCGGCTTTCTCTCACTTCATTAGAGCTGAATAACATCCACCCTCGTGGTAGAGTTCGTTTTGTAATAGGAGCCCCGTTGGGCTTTTACGGAGCTTGGCCTGCTTTCACATTAACTCACCATTTGGTAATTTGGTTCGTAGCAGCCCAAGATATCCAGGAGTTCCTTTTACATGCTACGCTATCCTCGGTGATGATATCATCATCGGATATGAGCGGGTGGCTGAGCGTTATCGCGAGATAATTCCGCCACAGAATGTTTCATTTTGTTAGAGAAATTATTAGTATCATCAGTTGGTGCTTTGGAGTTGGCTAAGCGGTTCTTCATACGCAGAGTGACTAAGGACTTTTTTCCTGTCTCCTGTCATATTTTAAGATCCTTAGTTAGTTCCATATCCCTTGTTCCTGTAATGAGGTCTATTAAGTCTAAGAATCTTCCATTGTCGTATTGTTACGAGAAGCTGGGTACCGGGTGTATACTCGATGCACGGCGCCTCCTAGGAGACACTGGAATCGGCATTTTCTCGTCTTTCACTCACCAAACGGTGTGTGTCCTCTCCCCTTTTAGATCTGGTTAAGCGCAACCACTGGTAAACACTTAACCTCTTATCAACAAGGTATGGTTAGGGGACCTGATTAGGCTCTTGACCCCTCGATTCCCAAGACACTCGGTGATCTTGAAGTATTTTGAAGCCTGGTCAGAGTACGACTGGTTAGGGGGCATGGGTTTTGTCTGAATGCATGAAGTCCATTCGCTCTTACTGGTCTTGTACACTATCGCGAAGGAAAGAAAAACTCACATTGAGGCACTACTTAGCCCGTAGGTTGTGCCACTGGTGACTAACCATACAAAGAAATTATATCATTTTAATAATAACAAATAACGACGCAGTCTTCCGGTGTTACGACCTGGTGCTCTCTTGTGAAGAGCCAAAAGTTCTTGACGTAGGGAGGTTCAGTCCAATCTGTTCATCTTAATTTGCACCCTATTTGAGACTAAAGCAGGCGGGGTGGTGACCTCGTCTTAAGTTAAGATATAGGCAATAAGACTTTAAGCGCACCTGAGCGCCTTTGCCCATAGAGAATACTGGGGACGAAAGTCTCAGGGGGGATCTATGGAGAAATTCTCCCATTGCTTTCGCAAACCAGAGTACGATTCTGTTGGTGTGAAGTGAGCTCTAACAATCGAAGAGGCTAAAGGAGACTGCTTTGGTGACCCTACGAGGAAGTGTTGCTCATTAAACTCATCTTCAAACTTTCAATAACCACTTATCCCAAGGTAGGTGGGCTTAGATAAGAAATATAGGAATTTTTTCTCTATATCAATCCTTCGATAAAGCACTCAAACCAACGAGTAAAGAAAGGAGGCCTTGAGTTGATATTTAAAAGAAGGAGTTCGTCCTGGTGTGCTGCTTCCTTTCCTGCCACTACTTTTTGAGTCAAAAACTCCTCTTTGGTTTAATTCATATTCAACTTTCTCTAGCGGAATTAGACTTTCATTTCTATTTCTTCAAATCCAGCATGACATGTGTCAAGAATCAAAGAAAAGAAAATTAGCAAATTCAATGTTTCCATATCCCTCCGGGCAGGAAATCATATATTGAATAGAGGGTACTCCACCTCTGTAGAGGATACAACACATTGAAATAAAGGAATGGGTGGATATCTCCCACCAGACAGATCAACGGCACCGGGCATGGGATACACAGGCAGGAGAGTCGATTTGACCGCGCAGATGAAATGAGCAAAATTTATTTAAAGCCAAAGCGTTGTGCCAACTTGCGTACAAGATTTATATGTGGATTTGATACTATAGTCAAATACTCTTCATAAGTCCTTTCATATAGGCTATTCAAGGTCTATTGGCTTTCTTGCTTATGCGGTACTTCGAAGGCTAAGCCTCGTTTATGCACCTAGAAAGATTGTCGGTAGGAAAGCTCTGTTATGCACCAATAATGGCCCCTTCTCTTCACCTTTCTCGTGCCCTACCTCATTCCTTTGCTGGCTTGAATTCCATCTCTTTTCTTCTTTGTTTGGGAGAGTTACTCATTCCATCTAGCTCTAAATAATAGGAATTCAGGTATGGCAGGATTACTGTCGACCATTATAAGCGATAGCGAAGCCAAGCCGTATAAAGGCGAGCAACCCTTATAGCAATAGCAAACAGCCTACTTATAGCCTATCAATAGGTCAGTCAACATCAGTAGGGGTCCTCTTGCCTAACAGAGTCAGACCAACATGGACAATGATAGGCAGACCAAAGATTTACGCAGTCATTGCGTGCTTGCTTTGTGCACCGGCACAGCAGAATTTGAATCTGCGGGCTCAGATGAGTGGCTCTTGGCTTCGTAAACATATCTATGTTCTTGCTTTTTCACTACCAATGAGTAGGCAGCTTTGGATGCTTATGGAGATATGGCTTTGGTAAAGATCTTCTTAGCGTGTGCTTTCTCGGGTGCTACTTAGAATAGAGATAGTCAGACTCTAACTTGAGAATGTTATAGCGTTGTGAAATAAGGATATTCTGATCGACCCGATTGGTTCTCGTTCTGGTTTGGCGAAAAGGTGAAAAGCACAAAATCGTTCTTCCTGGTTGGTGTACTAGGGCGAGGAGAATCCCGACCCCTTTGTTAGCTAGCTTAGCTTTCCCTCTTTTCAATCTATATCAGATCCTCCATTACTTCTTCGCCAATATCTTTTATCTTTCCTTTAGCTGCTACTTTTTCCCAGTCCACGCCTAAACAGAATAGTCAGTTTGCCTGCTCCATCCTTCTTTGACAAAATGGATGCTGTAGGGGAGGTTGGGAAGGAGGGACTTCGCTAAAGATGGTTTGTCTGTGCGCGAGGAAGGTCTTTTTCCTTTCTCCTTCCATTGCTTGACTAGGTTTGCTTTGCAAGGAAGGGAAAGCATGCGTGCAGGTAGAAAAAGGTGGAGGTCAAGCTATGGAAGGAGGTAAGGTATAGTAAGTTACTTCTTCATCTTTTACTTGTCATTGGATTGGAAGCCGCAGGCGATGTCTTCTTTCTTGTTTAGTTGGCCTTGCCTGCTTTGTGCAGAAGTGCGTAAAGTAGGCTCATTCTTTGGTTTATAAAGATCTTGTAGTAGAAAAAGGTAGTCCGCTTGTTAGATTGAATTGAATCTTATATAACAACACAACTAGGGCCTTATTAATTTAGAGACTTTATCAATAGTATAAGTGGACCTCTCAAAGGTATAAGTAGACATTAGTCATGCTGGTTCAGACGGTAAGGCCCTGGGTAAGCTTTGGTTAGCCTGTTAGGGTGAATGCAGGTAGTGGATGTAGCTTTTCTTCTGAAGTGTCTTAGTTCGTAGCTGCCGAAGTGTAGCATTGAGGTGAGGAGCGCGCTAGCTAGGTGGAGTCTCCTTTCGGAACTACTTCTTTTCCTT
Source organism: Jaltomata sinuosa (assembly GCA_003996215.1). Classification (NCBI taxonomy): domain Eukaryota; kingdom Viridiplantae; phylum Streptophyta; class Magnoliopsida; order Solanales; family Solanaceae; genus Jaltomata; species Jaltomata sinuosa. The sequence continues at coordinate 47,897 of QJPP01001038.1, read as the reverse complement.
TCTCTTTCTGCTATCCCATCCACTGAACTGTAAGTATCGAGACAAGTTCTGAATTGTGGTTGAGCGTATACTAGTCTGTTCAGGAAGTCAGAGGCTTGCTAAAGCTTTAAATGGAACTTAGCTTCTCTCTGACTACATCAGAAGCGAAATCCTCAACTTCAAATACAATGCGAGCTGGAACGGGGTTGCCTTAGCTACTGTGGTGTACATATGCCAGGAATCGCACCATTGTCGAAGTCGGTCGAGGTCCAGATCTTGATGTATAAAGGAGCTCTCAAGATGAGGCGGGGAAGAAAGCTTACGATTACGTTGGTGTGAAGTGAGCTCTAACAATCGAAGCGGCTAAAGGAGCCTGCTTTGGTGACCCTACAAGGAAGTGTTGCTCATTAAATTCAGCTTCAAACTTCTGGTAACAGCTTATCCCAAGGTAGGTGGGCTTAGATAAGAAATATAGGCATTTTTTCTATATATCAATCCTTCGATAAAGCACTCAAACCAACGATTAAGGAAAGGAGGCCTTGAGTTGATATTTAAAAGAAGGAGTTCGTCCTGGTGTGCTGCTTTCTTTACTGCCACTACTTTTTGAGTCAAAAACTCCTCTTTGGTTTAATTCATATTCAACATTCTCTAGTGGAATTAGACTTTCATTTCTATTTCTTCAAATCCAGCAAGACATGTGTCAAGAATCAAAGAAAAGAAAATTAGTGAATTCAATGTTTCCATATCCCTCCGGGCTGGAAATCATATATTGAATAGAGGGTACTCCACCTCTGTAGAGGATACAACACATTGAAATAAAGGAATTGGTTGATCTCTCCCATCAAACAAATCAATGGCACCGGGCATGGGATACACAGGCAGGAGAGCCGATTTGATTCTGCAGACGAAATGAGCGAAATGTATTTAAAGCGAAAGCGTTGTGCCAACTTGCGTACAATATTTATATGTGGATTTGATACTATAGTCAAATCCTATTCATAAGTCCTTTCTTACAGGCTATTCAAGGTCTATTGGATTTCTTGCTTATGCGGTACTTCGAAGGCTAAGCCTCATTTATGCACCGAGAAAGATCGTCGGTAGGAAAGCTCTGTTATGCACCAACGATGGCCCCTTCTCTTTACCTTTCTCGTGCCCTACCTCATTCCTTTGCTGGCTTGAATTCCATCTCTTTTCTTCTTTGTTTGCGAGAGTTACTCATTCCATCTTGCTTTAAATAATAGGAATTCAGGTATGGCAGGAATACTGTCAACCATTATGAGCGATAGCAAAGCCAAGCCATATAAAGGCGAGCAACTCTTATAACAATAGCAAACGTCCTACTTATAGCCTATCAACAGGTCAGTCAATATCAGTAGGGATCCTATTGCCTAACAGAGTCAGCCCAACAAGGACAATGATAGGCAGACTAAAGATTTACGTAGTCGTTGCATTCTTGCTTTGTGCACCGGCACAGCAGAATTCGAATCCGCTGGCTCAGATGAGTGGCTCTTGGCTTCGTAAACATATCTATGTTCTTGCTTTTTCACTACCAATGAGTAGGCAGCTTTGGATGCTTATGGAGATATGCCTTTGGTAAAGATCTGCTTAGCGTGTGCTTTCTCGGGTGCTTCTTAGAATAGAGATAGTCAGACTCTAACTTCAGAATGTTATAGTGCTGTGAAATAAGGACATTTTGATCGACCCGATTGGCTCTCGTTATGGTTTGGCAGAAAGGTGAAAAGCACAAAATCTTTCTTCCTGGTTGGTGTACTAGGGAAAGGCGAATCCCAACTCCTTTGTTAGCTTGCTTAGCTTTCCCTCTTTTCAATCTATATCAGATACTCCATTACTTCTTCGCCAATACCTTTTAGATTTCCTTTAGCTGCTACTTTTTCCCAGTCCACGCCCAATCAGAGTAGTCAATGTGCCTACTTCATACTTTTTTGACAAAATGGATGCTATAGGAGAGGTTGGGAATGATTCCCTAGAAACTCGGTGATCTTGAAGTTTTTCGAAGCCTGGTCAGAGTACGACTGGTTAGGGGGCATGGGTTTTGTCTGAATGGATGAAGTCCATTCTCTCTTACTAGTCTTGTACACTATAGCGGAGGAAAAAAGACTCCCATTGAGGTGCTACTTAGACCGTAGGTTGTGCCACTGGTGACTAACCATACAAAGAAATTATATCATTTTAATAATAACAAATAACGGCGCAGTCTTCCAGTGTTACGACCTGGTGCTCTTTTGTGAAGAGCCAAAAGTTCTTTACGTAGGGAGGTTCGGTCCAGTCTGTTCACCTTAATTTGCGCCCAATTTTAGACTAAAGGAGGCGGGGTGGTGACCTCGTCTTAGGATAAGATATAGGCAATAAGACTTTAAGTGCACCTGAGCGCCTTTGCCCATAGAGAATATTGGGGATGAAAGTCTCAGGGGGGGTTCTATGGAGAAAGTCTCCCATTGCTTTCACAAACCAGAGTACGATTATGTTGGTGTTAAGTGAGCTCTAACAACCGAAGGGGCTAAGAGAGCCTGCTTTGGTGATCCTATGAAGAAGTGTTTCTCATTAAAGTCAGCTTCAAACTTCCAGTAACCGCTTATCCCAAAGTAGGTGGGCTTAGATAAAAAATATAGGCATTTCTTCTCTATATCAATCCTTATATAAAGCACTCAAACCAAAGAGTAAAGAAAGGAGTCCTTGAGTTGATATTTAAAAGAAGGAGTTCGTCCTGGTGTACTGCTTCCTTTCCTGCAACTACTTTTTGAGTCAAAAACTCCTCTTTGGTATAATTCATATTCGCCTTTCTCTAGCGGAATTATACTTTCATTTCTATTTCTTGAAATCCAGCATGACATGTGTCAAGAATCAAAGAAAAGAAAATTGGCGAATTCTATGTTTCCATATCCCTCTAGGTAGGAAATCATATATTGAATAGAGGGTACTCCACCTCTGTAGAGGATACAACACATTGAAATAAAGGAATTGGTGCATCTCTCCCGTCAGACAGATCAATGGCACCGGGCATGGGATACACAAGCAGGAGAGCCAATTTGACCGCGCAGACAAAATGAATGAAATTTATTTAAAGCGAAAGCGTTGTGCCAACTTGCGTACAATATTTATATGTGGATTTGATAGTATAGTCAAATCCTATTCATAAGTCCTTTCTTACAAGCTATTCAAGGGCTATTGGCTTTATTGCTTATGTGGTACTTCGAAGGCTAAGCCTCGTTTATGCACCGAGAAATATTGTCGGTAGGAAAGCTCTATTATGCACAAACTATGGCCCCTTCTCTTTACCTATCCTGTACCCTACCTCATTCCTTTGCTGTCTTGAATTCAATCTATTTTCTTCTTTGTTTGGGAGAGTACTCATTCCATCTAGCTCTAAATAATAGGAATTCAGGTATGGAAGGAATACTGTCGACCATTACGAGCGATAGCGAAGCCAAGCTGTATAAAGGCGAGCAGCCCTTATAGTAATAGCAAATGGCCTACTTATAGCCTATCAACAGGTCAATCAATATCAGTAGGGGTCCTCTTTCCTAAAGGAGTCAGCCCAACATGGACAATAATAGGCAGATCAATGATTTACGCAGTCGTTGCGTGCTTGCTTTGTGCACCGACACAGTAGAATTTGAATCTGATGGCTCAGATGAGTGGCTCTTGGATTCGTAAACATATCTATGTTCTTGCTTTTTCACTACCACTGAGTAGGCAGCTTTGGATGCTTATGGAGATATGGCTTTGGTAAAGTCTTCTTAGCGTGTGCTTTCTCGGGTGCTACTTATAATAGAGAAGTCAGACTCTAACTTGAGAATGTTATAGCGCTGTGAAATAAGGATATTCTGATCGACCCGATTGGCTCTCATTCTGGTTTGGCAAAAGGGTGAAAAGCATAAAATCTTTCTTCCTGGTTGGTGTACTAGGGCGAGGCGAATCTCGACCACTTCGTTAGCTAGCTTAGCTTTCCCTCTTTTCAATCTATATCAGAACCTCCATTACTTCTTCGTCAATACATTTTAGCTTTCCTTTAGCTACTACTTTTTCCCAGTCCACGCCTAATCAGAGTAGTCAGTGTGCCTTCTCCATCCTTCTTTGACAAAATGGATGTTGTAGGGGAGGTTGGGAAGGAGGGACTTTGCTAAAGATGGTTTGTCTGTGCGTGAGGAAGGTCTTTTTCCTCTCTCCTTCCATTGCTTGACTAGGTTTGCTCTGCAAGGAAGGGAAGGCATCCGTGCAGGTAGAAAAAGGCGGAGGTCAAGCTATGGAAGGAGGTAAGGTATAGGAAGTTACTTTTTCGTCTTTTGCTTGTTATTGAATTGGAAGCTGCAGGCGATGTCTTCTTACTTGTGTAGTTGTCCTTGCCTGCTTAGTGCGGAAGTGCGTAAAGTAGGCTCATTCTTTGGTTTATAAAGATCTTGTAGTAGCCGGAGGTAGTCCGCTTGTTAGATTAAATTTAATATTATATAACAACACAACCGGGCCTTATTATTTTTGAGACTTTATCAATAGTATAAGTGGACCTCTCAAAGGTATAAGTAGACATTAGTCTTGTTGGTTCGGGCAGTAAGGTCGTGGGTAAGCTTGGGTTAGCCTATTAGGGTGAATACATGTAGTGGATGTAGCTTTTCTTCTGAAGCGTCTTAGTTCGTAGTTGCCGAAGTGTAGCATTGAGGTGAGGAGCGCGCTAGCTAGGTGGAGTCTCATTTTAGAACTACTTCTTTTCCTTTCTCTCTCTGCTATCCCATCCACTAAACTGTCAATATCGAGACAAGTTTATAATTGTGGCTGAGCGTAGAGTAGTCTGTTCAGGCAGTCATAGGCTTGCTAAAGCTAAAAATGGAACTTAGCTTCTCTCTGACTACATCAGAAGCGAAATCCTTGACTTTAAATACAATGCGAGCTATAACGGGGTTGCCTTAGCTACTGTGGTGTACATATGCCAGGAATCGCACCATAGTCAAAGTCGATCGAGGGCCAGATCTTGATTTAGAAAGGAGCTCTCAAGCTAAGGCGGACAAGAAAGCTTACGATTCTGTTGGTTTGAAGTGAGCTCTAACAATCGAAGCGGCTAAAGGAGCCTGCTTTGGTGACACTACGAGGAAGTGTAGCTCATTAAAGTCAGCTTCAAAATTCCGGTAACTGCTTATCTCAAGGTAGGTGGGCTTAGATAAGAAATATAGGAATTTTTTCTGTATATCAATCCTTCGATAAAGCACTCAAACAAACGAGTAAGGAAAGGAGGCCTTGAGTTTATATTTAAAAGAAGGAGTTCGTCCTGGTGTGCTGCTTCCTTTCCTGCCACTACTTTTTGAGTCAAAACTCCTCTCTGGTTTAATTCATATTCAACTTTATCTAGTGGAATTAGACTTTCATTTCTATTTCTTCAAATCCAGCATGATATGTGTCAAGAATCAAAGAAAAGAAAATTGGAGAATTCAACGTTTCAATATCCCTCCGGGCAGGAAATCATATATTGAATTGAGCGTACTCCACCTCTGTAGAGGATACAACATATTGAAATAAAGGAATTGGTGGATCTCTCCCATAAGAAAGATCAACGGAACGGGGCATGGGATACACAGGCAGGAGAGCCAATTTGACCGCGCAAACGAAATGAGCAAAATTTATTTAAAGCGAAAGAACTGTGCCAACTTGCGTACAAGATTTATATGTGGATTTGATACTATAGTCAAATACTATTCATAAGTGCTTTATTACAGGCTATTCAAGGTCTATTGGCTTTCTTGCTTATGCAGTACTTCGAAGGCTAAGCCTCGTTTATGCACCGAGAAAGATCGTCGGTAGGAAAGCTCTGTTATGCACCAACGATGGCCCCTTCTCTTTACCTTTCCCGTGCCCTACCTCATTCCTTTGCTGGCTTGAATTCCATCTCTTTTCTTCTTTGTTTGCGAGAGTTACTCATTCCATCTAGCTCTAAATAATAGGAATTCAGGTATGGTAGGAATACTGTCGACCATTATGAGAGATAGCGAAGCCAAGCCGTATAAAGGCGAGCAGCCCTTATAACAATAGAAAATGACCTACTTATAGCCTATCAATAGGTCAGTCAATATTAGTAGGGGTCCTCTTGCCTTACGGAGTCAGCCCAACATGGACAATGATAGGCAGACCAAAGATTTACGCAATCATTGTGTGCTTGCTTTGTGCACCAGCACAGCAGAATTCGAATTCGCTGGCTCAGATGACTGAATCTTGGCTTCGTAAACATATCTATGTTCTTGCTTTTTCACTACCAATGAGTAGGCAGCTTTGTATGCTTATGGAGATATGTCTTTGGTAAAGATTTTCTTAGCGTGTGCTTTCTCGGGTGCTACTTAGAATAATTATAGTCAGATTCTAACTTGAGAATGTTATAGCGCTATGAAATAAGGACATTCTGATCGACCCGATTGGCTCTCGTTTTGGTTTGGCGGAAAGGTGAAAAGCTCAAAATATTTCTTCCTGGTTGGTGTACTAGGGCGAAGTGAATCCCAACCCCTTCGTTATCTAGCTTAGCTTTCCCTCTTTTTAATCTATATCAGATCCTCCATTACTTCTTTGCCAATACCTTTTAGCTTTCCTTTAGCTGCTAATTTTTCCCAGTCCACGGCTAATCAGAGTAGTCAGTGTGCCTGCTCCGTCCTTCTTTGACAAAATGGATGTTGTAGGGGAGGTTGGGAAGGAGGGACTTCACTAAAGATGGTTTGTCTGTGCGCGAGGAAGGTCTTTTTCCTTTCTCCTTCCATTGCTTGACTAGGTTCGCTTTGCAAGGAAGGGAAGGCATCCGTGCAGGTAGAAAAAGGCGGAGGTCAAGCTATGGAAGGAGGTAAGGTATAGTAAGTTACTTCTTCGTCTTTTTCTTGTCAGTGGATTGGAAGCCGCAGGCGCTGTCTTCTTGCTTGTGTAGTTGGCCTTGCTTGCTTAGTGCTGAAGTGCGTAAAGTAGGCTCATTCTTTGGTTTATAAAGATCTTGTAGTAGCCGAAGGTATTCTGCTTGTTAGATTGAATTGAATCTTATATAACAACACAATAGGGGCCTTATTAGTTTAGAGACTTTATCAATAGTATAAGTGGGCCTCTCAAAGGTATAAGAAGACATTAATCTTGCTGGTTCGGGCGGTAAGGCCCTTGGCAAGCTCGGGTTAGCCTGTCAGGGTGAATGCAAGTAGTGGATGTAGCTTTTCTTCTGAAGCGTCTTAGTTCGTAGCTGCCAAAGTGTAGCATTAAGGTGAGGAGCGCGCTAGGTAGGTGGAGTCTCTTTTTCGGAACTACTTCTTTTCCTTTCTCTCTCTACTATCCCATCCACTGAACTATAAGTATCGAGACAAGTTTAGAATGTTGGCTGCGGGGACACTAGTCTGTTCAGGCAGTCACAGGCTTGCTAAAGCTAAAAACGGAACTTAGCTTCTCTCTGAATACATCAGAAGCAAAATCCTCAACTTCAAATACAATGCGAGCTGGAATGGGGTTGCCTTAGCTACTGTGGTGTAAATATTCCAGGAATCGCACCATAGCCAGAGTCGATCGAGGGCTAGATCTTAATGTAGAAAGGAGCTCTCAAGTTGAGACGGAGAAGAAAGCTTATGATTCTGTTGCTGTGAAGTTAGCTCTAAAAACAAAGCGGCTAAAGGAGCCTGCTTTGGTGACCCTACAAGGAAGTGTTGCTTATGATTCCGGTAACCGCTTATCCCAAGGTAGGTGGGCTTATATAAGAAATATAGGCATTTTTTCTTAATATCAATCCTTCGATAAAGCACTCAAACCAACGAGTAAGGAAAGGAGGCCTTGAGTTGATATTTATAAGAAGGAGTTCGTCCTGGTGTGCTTCTTCCTTTCCTGCCACTACTTTTTGAGTCAAAAACTTCTCTTTGGTTTAATTCATATTCAACTTTCTCTACCAAAATTAGACTTTCATTTCTATTTCTTCCAATCCAGCATGACATGTGTCAAGAATCAAAGAAAAGAAAATTGGCGAATTCAATGTTTCCATATCCCTCCGGGCAGAAAATCATATATTGAATAGAGGGTACTCCACCTCTGTAGAGGATACAACACATTGAAATAAAGGAATTGGTGTATCTATCCCATCAGACAGATCAACGGCACCAGGCATGGGATACACAGGCAGGAGAGTCAATTTGACCGCGCAGACCAAATGAGCGAAATTTATTTAAAGCAAAAGTGTTGTGCCAACTTGCGTACAAGATTTATATGTGGATTTCATACTATAGGAAAATCCTATTCATAATTCCTTTCTTACAAGCTATTCAAGGTCTATTGGCTTTCTTGCTTATGTGGTACGTAGAAGGATAAGCCTCATTTATGCACCGAGAAAGATCGTCGGTAGGAGAGCTCTGTTATGCACCAATAATGGCCCCTTCTCTTTACCTTTCCCGTGCCCTACCTCATTCCTTTGCTGGCTTGAATTCCATCTCTTTTATTCTTTGTTTGCAAGAGTTACTCATTCCATCTAGCTCTAACTAATAGGAATTCAGGTATGGCAGGAATACTGTCGACCATTATGGGCGATAGCGAAGCCAAGCCATATAAAGGCGAGCAACCCTTATAGCAATAGCAAATGGCCTACTTATAGCCTATCAACAGGTCAGTCAATATCAGTAGGGGTCCTCTTGCCTAACGGAGTCAGCCCAACATGGACAATGATAGGCAGACCAAAGATTTATGCAGTCGTTGCGTGCTTGCTTTGTGCATCGGCATAACAGAATTTGAATCCGCTGGCTCAGATGAGTAGCTCTTGGCTTCATAAACATATTTATGTTCTTGATTTTTCACTACCAATGACTAGGAAACTTTGGATACTTATGGAGATATGGCCTTAGTAAAGATCTCCTTAGCGTGTGCTTTCTCGGGTGCTACTTAGAATAGAGATAGTCAGAATCTAACTTGAGAATGTTATAGCGCTGTGAAATAAGGACATTCTAATCGACCCGATTGGATATCGTTCTAGATTGGAGGAAATGTGAAAAGAAAAAAATCTTTCTTCCTGGTTGGTGTACTAGGGCAAGGCAAATCCCAACCCCTTCGTTAGCTAGCTTAGCTTCCCCTCTTTTCAATCTATATCAGATCCTCTATTATTTCTTCGCCAATACTTTTTAGCTTTCCTATAGCTTCTACTTTTTCCCAGTCCACGCCTAATCGGAGTAGTCAGTGTGCCTGCTCCGTCCTTCTTTGATGAAATGGATGTTGTAGGGGAGGTTGGGAAAGAGGGACTTCACTAAAGATGGTTTATCTGTGCGCGAGGAAGGTCGTTTTCCTTTCTCATTCCATTGCTTGACTAGGTTCGCTTTGCAAGGAATGGAAGGCGTTTGTGTAGGTAAAATAAGGCAGAGGTCAAGCTATGGAAGAAGGTAAGTTATAGTAAGTTACTTCTTCGTCTTTTGCTTGTCATTGAATTGGAAGCCGCAGGCGATGTCTTCTTGCTTGTGTAGTTGTCCTTGCCTACTTAGTGCGGAAGTGTGTAAAGTAAGCTCATTCTTTGGTTTATAAAGTCTTGTAGTAGCCGAAGGTAGTCCGCTTGTTAGATTCAATTGAATCTTATATAACAACACAACCGGGGACTTATTAATTTAGAGACTTTATCAATAGTATTAGTGGACCTCTCAAAGGTATAAGTAGACATTAATCTTGCTGGTTCGGGCAGTAAGGCCCTGGGTAAGCTTGGGTTAGCCTGTCAGGGTGAAAGCAGGTAGTGGATGTAGCTTTTCTTCTAAAGCGTCTTAGTTCGTAGCTGCCAAAGTGTAGCATTAAGGTGAGGAGCGCGCTAGCTAGGTGAAGTCTCCTTTCAGAACTACTTTTTTTCATTTCTCTCTCATCTATCCCATCCACTGAACTATCAGTATCGAGAAAAGTTCGTAATGTTGGCTGAGCGTAGACTAGTCTATCAAGCAGTCACAAGATTGCTAAACCTAAAAACGAAACTTAGCTTCTCTCTGACTACATCAGAAGCGAAATCCTCAACTTCAAATACAATGCGAGCTGGAACAGGGTTGCCTTAGCTACTGTGGTGTACATATGCCAGGAATCGCACCATAGCCGGAGTCGATCGAGGGCCAGATCTTGATGTAGAAAGGAGCTCTCAAGCTGAGGCGGAGAAGAAAGCTTACGATTCTGTTGGTGTGAAGTGAGCTCTAACAATCAAAGCGGCTAAAGGATCCTGCTTTGGTGACCCTACGAGGAAGTGTTGCTCATTAAAGTCAGCTTTAAACTTCCGGTAACCGCTTATCCCAAGGTAGGTGGGCTTAGATAAGAAATATAGGCATTTTTTCTCTATATCAATCCTTTGATATAGCACTCAAACCAACTAATAAGGAAAGGAGGCCTTGAGTTGATATTTAAAAGAAGGAGTTCGTCATGGTGTGCTGCTTCCTTTCTTACAACTACCTTTTGAGTCAAAAACTCCTCTTTGGTTTAATGCATATTAAACTTTCTCTAGCGGAATTAGACTTTCATTTCTATTTCTTCAAATCCAGCATGACATGTGTCAAGAATTAAAGAAAAGAAAATTGGCGAATTCAATGTATCCATATCCCTCCAGGCAGGAAATCATATATTGAATAGAGGGTACTCCACCTCTGTAGAGGATACAACACATTGAAATAAAGGAATTGGTGGATCTCTCCCATCAGACAAATCAACGGCACCGAGCATGGGATACACAGGCAGGAGAGGCAATTTGGCCGCGCAGACGAAATGAGCAAAATTTATTTAAAGAGAAAGCGTTGTGCAAACTTGCGTACAAGATTTATATGTGGATTTGATACAATAGGCAAATCCTATTCATAAGTCCTTTCTTACAGGCTATTCAAGGTCTATTGGATTTCTTGCTTATGCGGTACTTTGAAAGCTAAGCCTCGTTTATGCACCGAGAAAGATCATCGGTAGGAAAGCTCTGTTATTTACCAACGATGGCCCCTTCTCTTTACCTTTCCCATGCCCTACCTCATTCCTTTGCTGGCTTGAATTCCATCTCTTTTCTTCTTTGTTTGCGAGAGTTACTCATTCCATCTAGCTCTAAACAATAGGAATTCAGGTATGGCAGGAATACTGTTGACCATTACGAGTGATAGCGAAGCCAAGCCGTATAAAGGCAAGAAGCCCTTATAGCAATAGAAAACTACCTACTTATAGCCTATCAACAGGTCAGTAAATATCAGTAGGGGTCCTCTTGCCTAACAGAGTCATCCCAACATGGACAATGATAGGCAGACCAAAGATTTACGCAGTCGTTGCGTGCTTGCTTTATGCACCGGCACAGCAGAATTCGAATCCGCTGGCTCAGATGAGTGGCTCTTGGCTTCGTAAACATATCTATGTTCTTGCTCTTTCACTACCAATGAGTAGGCAGCTTTGGATGCTTATGGAGATATGGCTTTGGTAAAGATCTTCTTAGCGTGTGCTTTCTCGGGTGCTACTTAGAATATAGATAGTTAGATTCTAACTTGAGAATGTTATAGAACTGTGAAATAAGGAAATTCTGATCGACCCGATTGGCTCTCGTTCTGGTTTGGCAGAAAGGTGAAAAGCACAAAATATTTCTTCCTGGTTGGTGTACTAGGGCGAGGCGAATCCCAACCCCTTCGTTAGCTAGCTTAGCTTTCCCTCTTTTCAATCTATATCATATCCTCCATTACTTCTTCGCCAATACCTTTTAGCTTTCCTTTAGTTGCTATTTTTTCCCAGTCCACGCCCAATCAGAGTAGTCAGTGTGCCTGCTCCATCCTTGTTTGACGAAATGGATACTGTAGGAGAGGTTGGGAATGAGGGACTTTGCTAAAGATGGTCTGTCTGTGCGCGAGAAAGGTCTTTTTCCTTTCTCCTTCCATTGCTTTACTAGGTTCTCTTTGCAAGGAAGGGAAGGCGTATGTGAAGGTAGAAAATGGCGGAGGTCAAGCTATGGAAGGAGGTAAGGTTTAGTAAGTTACTTCTTCCACTTTTGCTTGTCATTGTATTGGAAGCCGCAGGCGATGTCTTCTTGCTTGTGTAGTTGGCCTTGCCTGCTTAGTGTGGAAGTGTGTAAAGTAGGCTCATTCTTTGGTTTATAAAGATCTTGTAGTATCCGCTAGTCCGATTGTTAGATTGAATTGAATCTTATATAACAACACAACTGGGGCCTTATTAATTTAGAGACTATCAATAGTATAAGTGGACCTCTCAAAGGTATAAGTAGACATTAGTCTTGCTGGTTCGGGCGGTAAGGCCCTGGGTAAGCTCGGGTTAGCCTGTCAGGGTGAATGCAGGTAGTGGATGTAGCTTTTCTTCTGAAGCGTCTTAGTTCGTAGTTGCCGAAGTGTAGCATTGAGGTGAGGAGCGCGCTACCTAGGTGGAGTCTCCTTTCGGAACAACTTTTTTTCCTTTCTCTCTCTGCTATGCTATCTACCGAACTGTCAGTATCGAGACAAGTTCGGAATGTTGGTTGAGCATAGACTAGTCTGTTCAGGTAGTCACAGGCTTGCTAAAGCTAAGGACGGAACTTAGCTTCTCACTGACAACATCAAAAGCGAAATCCTCAACTTCAAATACAATGCGAGCTGGAACAGGGTTGCCTTAGCTACTGTGGTGTACATATGCCAGGGATCGCACCATAGCCGGAGTCGATTGAGGGCCAAATCTTGATGTAGAATGGAGATCTCAAGCTGAGGCGGAGAAGAAAGCTTAAGATTATTTTGGTGTGAAGTGAGCTCTAACAATCGAAGCGGCTAAAGGAACCTGCTTTGGTGATCCTACGAGGAAGTGTTGCTCATTAAAGTCAGCTTCAAACTTCTGGTAACTGCTTATCCCAAGGTAGGTGGGCTTAGATAAGAAATATAGGCACTTTTTCTCTATATCAATCCTTCGATAAAGCACTCAAACCAACGAGTAAGGAAAGGAGGCCTTGAGTTGATATTTAAAAGGAGGAGTTAATCCTGGTGTGCTGCTTCCTTTCCTGCCACTATTTTTTGAGTCAAAAACTCCTCTTTGGTTTAATTCATATTCAACTTTCTCTAGAGGAATTAGACTTTCATTTCTATTTCTTCAAATCCAGCATGACATGTGTCAAGGATCAAAGAAAAGAAAATTGGCGAATTCAATGTTTCCATATCACTCCGGGCAGGAAATCATATATTGAATAGAGGGTACTCCACCTCTGTAGAGGATACAACACATTGAAATAAAATAATTGGTGGATCTCTCCCATCAGACAGATCAACGACACCGGGCATGGGATACACAGGCAGGAGAGCCAATTTGACTGCGCAGACCAAATGAGCGAAATTTATTTAAAGCGAAAGCGTTGTGCCAACTTGCGTACAAGATTTATATGTGGATTTGATACTATAGTCAAATCCTCTTCATAAGTCCTTTCTTACAGGCTATTCAAGGTCTATTGTCTTTTTTGCTTATGCGGTACTTCGAAGGCTAAGCCTCGTTTATGCACCGAGAAAGATCGTCGGTAGGAAATCTCTGTTATGCACCAACAACAGCCCCTTCTCTTTACCTTTCCCGTGCCCTACCTCATACCTTTGCTGGCTTGAATTCCATATCTTTTCTTCTTTGTTTGCGAGAGTTACTCATAGGATGACCCACCGGTAAACCAAGACTTAAACGGATAGAATCGTACTACCGCTGTCGATACCGGTGCTGCTTGCCGACGGCCCTTTGCTTACTTCTCTAGAGTCAACGACGCAGCTTTTTCTGTCACGGAAACTGCTTGTTGTGCCCCGGTCAAGGAGATTCGATTTGCGTGGTTGGGTTCTTTGCTTGCTTATTCCACTTCTTAATCATCCTTCATTTTACTAATCCGTATTAACATGGATCTAAGATTAATTAGATAGGTTTTACTCTTTTCTCAAAGAAAGAGGAAAGGTTGGTAGTTCAGTCTTCAGATGGAATTCAAGGATAAATTCAATAAGAGAGAGCTTCCTCTGAAATAAACCTACTTATTTGATTGATGTTCAGTTTCCCCCACTCCTAAGCTAAGTAAGTAGCGAATAAAGCTCTTTTAAGGATTAATGCTAAAAGAAACTATTTACGTAGTAATAGTAAGTAGTAGCGAGAACAGGAAAGGTATAATTGCATCAGTCCTTCCAATCAAGCAAGCGACCAACGATTGCCATCAAAGCAAGAAGTATAGACTATAGACTTGCATGATCAAGTGGGAACTTGACAGGTCTCGTAGCTACTAAGCTTTCAAAAGGGCAGCGCCCACCTGCACTTTGTGCAGAACTAAAAGCTTACCGCAACCGATATAGGTAATCAAGCAGCAATCGAGAGCCAACGGTCTGATTCCACCTAGTGGAAAATTAAACCAACAGAGAAAGCAACCATAGTTTTTGAAGACTACCTACTCTTCCTTTTTATCAGATTTCATCGTACTGCTAGTCGTTGTTATTCCCCGCTAACGATTTTATTTGCAATTCGCAATCATGTTTTATTCCCTTTTCAAGTTAGAAAAAAAGAAGTAAGACCCGTGTGAAGCTTTAGTTTCATTACTGGCCAGAGGTCCTAGCCCTTTTGATTCTTTTTATCTCAGTTAAACTCCACACCTATATCAATTCATTCTTTGCCACATATCTCTTTCTTTTTCTTTGTTGCCTTTTGAAAGGAAAGCCTGTCCATCAAGTTTGTAGAGTTCAGTCCCGTTAGGAGTGATCCTATCTTGTTTGGGTATTTTCTTTTGTAATCCCCTTCTTCTTTACGATCGATCTTTTCCTTTGCTTAGGTCCACTGTTCCTGTTCTGGTTGTTCCGAAGGTACAAACTGAGGCTATCTCATATAGCTACCATTGATGGATCAAATCATTCTAAAAAAGCGATATGCTTAACACAAGCTTTTCTTTTTGCCTACTCCTGGAAAAGAGCTGATTCAATAGACAAGTCGAGCAGAAGGTTTGAAACCCAAATTCTATTGTCAATAAAAAGGCTAAGAGCACTTATTTAACTTCTAGCTCGTTAGGGATGGGATTCCTAAGACTAAGACCGGTAATGTCGTATACTACAACCAGAAAAAAGAATTGACCTCTAGAAAACTCATTTTGAAGGTCTCTTTATGACCTTAAGGACTCTTTTAAAGTGGGTTAAAACCTTATTTCTTATAATAGAAATAGGATTGTAAATCTAAAAGGATTGGCGCATAGATACTACAATTTATGAAAAAAAGGATCTGGTCTTTCACTACCAATTCCTTTCATTTTTGATTCGGGATGATGAGCCGAACCCTGCTGGACGTAGCTCTCTTAATCGGTCTTGATGGATAGACCGAAGTCTTTTTTACCCATTCGATAATTACAGACTCATCTCTTTCAAATCCTCTCAACAATAATTGAATGTTCACTCATTCCTTCATGGGAACAAGGAACTGGAAGTCTGTTGTTACTGATCTAATCTTTTCTTTCCTGGGTTTGGACAAGATAAAGAAAAGTTTTCTTAGTCTTTCGCTGGAACTGGATTCTCTAAAGCTTAAATAAAAGTACCCCTCGGGGGAGAATTGAATAAGGAATTGACTTCTTTAAATCTAAAAAGGAGAAAAAACAATTTAATTTGTATCTGGCACTACTTTACCTGGCTTATCTAGTAGACTGTTTTTAGCTTTCACGTGTCGAGAGGGATAAAACCTTTAGCTTTAGCAATTATTACTACTCCTATGTTTTCGGATAGTATAACCGATTATATGATGTTCTTTTCGCTCTTGGAGTAAGAAAAATATGTTTGGAAGGTGTGTAGCGGTGAAGTCAAGAGATTCTGGAATCTCCCTTTCCTGTGCTATCAAGAATAAGGAATAGCCAGGAAGGTCTTCTTCCTTATTATACGCACGTGCAAGAGATTCTATTTAGTGTAAGGTGCAAGGCGAAAGTCATAAATGAAATAGAACTCCCTATCTCATTCCCGGCTAACCGTGAACAGAGTGAAGGGTGGGCCAAGAGCTTTTTATAAGGGGTCTTTTTTCTACAATATTCCCCAGGCTCACCTATATCCTATTTCTCTTCTAGCTGGCGGATTCTCTCTTATATCGATTTCTCAACTCATAATAAGTAAGGCACAGAGAGCTCAATGTAGGAATCATGGAAAGGCAAGTAAACTACCTCGCTCGACTAGCTAGGTAACTCCTTTTTCTAACTAAGAAAGCAGCAAATCCTTGTTGCCTGCAAATAGGCTTTCTTCTCATTCCCTCCCCATTTTTCTTATATAGTCCGTATTTCAAGTAGTCAATATGCCAGTGCCTATTTATTCTCTTGCCCTTCCTTCTCTTGTGCCGGGCGTGTGATCGATTGGAAAGTTCCTTCCCCTTTTCGCCTGGAAGAGGGTCAGTCTCAAAGCAAATGAAAGCGGTTGATTTGATGCTTTCCAGGATTGGGCTCATCATCCCGAATCGAAAATGAAAGGAATTGGTAGTGAAAGACCAGATCTTTTTTTTCATAAATTGTAGTATCTATGCGCCAATCCTTTTAGATTTACAATCCTATTTCTATTATAAGAAATGAGGTTTTAACCCACTTTAAAAGATTCCTTAAGGTCATAAAGAGACCTTCAAAATGAGTTTTCTAGAGGTCAATTCATTTTTCCGGTCGTAGTGTACGGTATTACCGATCTTAGTCTTACGAATCCCATCCCTAACGAGCTAGAAGTTAAATAAGTGCTCTTAGCCTTTTTCTTGACAGTAGGATTTGGGTTCCAAACTTTCTGCTCGACTTGTCTATTGAATCAACTCTTTTCCAGGAGTAGGCAAAAAGAAAAGTTTGTGTTAAGCATATCGCTTTTTTAGAATGATTTGCATCAATGGAAGCTATATGAGATAGCCTCGATTCGTACCTTCAGAACAACCAGAACAGGAACAGTGGACCTAAGCAAAGGAAAATATCGACCGTAAATAAGAACGGGATTACAAAAGGAAATTCCCAAACAAGATAGGATTACTTCTAGCGGGACTGAACTCTACAGACATGATGGACGGACTTTCCTTTAAAAAGGCAACAAAGAAAAAGAAAGAGATATGTGGCAAAGAATGAATTGATAGAGGTGTGGAGTTTAACTGAGATAAAACAGAATCAAAAGGTCTAGGAGCTCTGGCCGGTAACTAAACTAAAGCTTCACACGAGTCTTACTTCTTTTTTTCCAACTTGAAAAGGGAATAAAGCATGATTGCGAACTGCAGATAAACTCGTTAGCGGGGAATAACAACGACTAGAAGTACGATGAAATCTGATAAAAAGGCAGAGTAGGAAGTCTTCAAAAACTAGGGTTGCTTTCTCTATTGGTTTAATTCGCCACTAGGTGGAATCAGACCGTCGGCTCTCGATTGCTTCTTGATTACCTATGTCGGTTGCGTTAAGCTTTCAGTTTTGCACAAAGCGCAGGTGGGCACCGCCCTTTTGAAAACTTAGTAGCTGCGAGACCTGTCAAGTTCCCACTTGATCCTACAAGTCTATAGTCTATACTTCTTGCTTTGATGGAAATCGTTGGTCGCTTGCAAGATTGGAAGGACTAATGCAATTATACCTTTCCTGTTCTCGCTACTACTTACTATTACTACGTATATAGTTTCTTTTTGCATTCGTCCTTCAAAGAGCTTTATTCGCTCCTTACTTAGCTTAGGAGTGGGGGAAACTGAACATCAATCAAATAAGTAGGTTTATTTCAGAGGAAGCTCTATCTTATTGAATTTATTCCATCTGAAGCCT
The DNA here is from genome assembly GCA_003996215.1 of Jaltomata sinuosa. Lineage (NCBI taxonomy): Eukaryota > Viridiplantae > Streptophyta > Magnoliopsida > Solanales > Solanaceae > Jaltomata > Jaltomata sinuosa. The sequence continues at coordinate 30,241 of QJPP01001038.1, read as the reverse complement.
GAACTTCCAACCTTTCCTCTTTCTTTGAGAAAAGTGTAAAACCTATCTAATTCATCTTAGGTCCATGTTAATACGAATTAGTGAAATGAAGGATGATTAAGATGTGGAATAAGCAAGCAAGGAACCCAACCAAGCAAATCGAATCTCCTTGACCCGGGCACAGCAAACAGTTTCCGTGACGAAAAAAGCAGCAACGTTGACTCCAGAGAAGTGAGCGAAGGGTCATCGGCAAGCAGCACCGGCATCGACAGCAGTAGTACGATTCTATCCGTTCAAGTCTTGGTCTACCGGTGGGTCGTCCTATGAGTAACTCTTGCAAACAAAGAAGAAAAGAGATGGAATTCAAGCCAGCAAAGGAATGAGGTAGGGCACGGGAAAGGTAAAGAGAAGGGGCCGTTGTTGGTGCATAACAGAGATTTCCTACCGACGATCTTTCTCAGTGCATAAACAAGGCTTAGCCTTCGAAGTACCGCATAAGCAATAAGGCCAATAGACCTTGAATATCCTGTAAGAAAGGACTTATGAAGAGCATTTGACTATAGTATCAAATCCACATATAAATCTTGTACGCAAGTTGGCACAGCGCTTTCGCTTTAAATAAATTTTGCTCATTTGGTCTGCGCGGTCAAATCGGCTCTCCTGCCTGCGTATCCTATGCCCGGTGCCATTGATCTGTCTGATGGGAGAGATCTACCAATTCCTTTATTTCAATGTGTTGTATCCTCAACAGAGGTGGAGTAACCTCTATTAAATATATTATTTCCTGCCCGGAGGGATATGGAAACATTGATTTCGCCAATTTTATTTTCTTTGATTCTTCACACATGTCATGCTGGATTTGAAGAAATAGAAATGAAAGTATAATTCCGCTAGAGAAAGTTGAATATGAATTAAACCAAATAGGAGTTTTTGACTCAAAAAGTAGTGGCATTAAAGGAACCAGCACACCAGGACGAACTCCTTCTTTTAAATATCAACTCAAGGCCTCTTTTTTTTACTCGTTGGTTTGAGTGCTTTATCGAAGGATTGATATAGAGAAAAAATGCCTATATTTATTATCTAAGCCCACCTACCTTGGGATAAGAAGTTATCGGAAGTTTGAAGCTGACTTTAATGAGCAACACTTCCTCGTAGGGTCACCAAAGCAGGCTCCTTTAGCAGCTTCAATTGTTAGATCTCACTTCACACCAACAGAATCGTAAGCTTTGTTCTCCGCCTCAGCTTGAGAGGTCCTTTCTAAAACAAGATCTGGCCCTCGATCTCTCCGGCTATGGTGCGATTCCAGGCATATGTACACCACAGAAGCTAAGGCAACCCCATTCAAGCTCGCATTGTATTTAAAGTTGAGGATTTCGCTTCTGATGTAGTCAGTGAGAAGCTAAGTTCCATTTTTAGCTTTAGCAAGCCTGTGACTGCCTGAACAGACTAGTCTACGTTCAGCCAACATTCCGAACTTGTCTCGATACTAACAGTTCAGTGGATGGGATAGCAAAAAGAGAAAGGAAAAGAAGTAGTTCTGAAAGGAGACTCCACCTAGCTAGCACGATCCTCACCTTAATGCTACACTTCGGCAGCTACGAACTAAGACACTTCAGAAGAAAAGCTACATCCACTACCTGCATTCACCCTGACAGGCTAACCCGAGCTTACCCAGGGCCTTACCGCCCGAACCAGCAAGACTAATTTCTACTTATACCTTTGAGAGGTCCACTTATACTATTGATAAAGTCTCTAAATTAATAAGGCCCCAATTGTGTTGTTATATAATATTCAATTCAATCTAACAAGCGGAATACCTTTGGCTACTACAAGATCTTTATAAACCAAAGAATGATCCTACTTTAAGCACTTCCGCACTAAGCAGGCAAGGCCAACTACACAAGCAAGAAGGCATCGCCTGCGGCTTCTAATCCAATGACAAGCAAAAGAAGAAGTAACTTACTATACCTTACCTCCTTTCATAGCTTGACCTCCGCCTTTTTCTACCTCCACGGACGCCTTCCCTTCCTTGCAAAGCGAACCTAGTCAAGAAAGGGAAGGAGAAAGGAAAAAGACCTTCCTCGCGCACAGACAGACCATCTTTAGCGAAGTCCCTCCTTCCCAACCTCTCCTACAGCATCCAATTGGTCAAAGAAGGACGGAGCAGGCACACTGACTACTCTGATTGGGAGTGGACTGGGAAAACGTAGCAGCTAAAGGAAAGATAGAAGGTATTGGCAAAGAAATAATGGAGGATCTGATATAGATTGAAAAGAGGGAAAGCTAAGCTAGCTAATGAAAGGGTTGGGATTCGCCTCGCCCTAGTACACCAACCAGGAATAAAGATTTTGTTCTTTTTACCTTTCTGCCAAACCAGAAGGAGAGCCAATCGGGTCGATCAGAATGTCCTTATTTCATAGCGCTATAATAATCTCAAGTTAGAGTCTGACTATCTCTATTCTAAGTAGCACCCGAGAAAGCACACGCTAAGCAGATCTTTACCAAAGCCATATATCCATAAGCATCCAAAGCTGCCTACTCATTGGTAGTGAAAAAGCAAGAACATAGATATGTTTACGAAGCCAAGAGCTACTCATTTGAGCCAGCCGATTTGAATTCTGTTGTGCCGATGCACAAAGCAAGCACGCAACGACTGTGTAAATCTTTGGTCTGCCTATTATTGTCTATGTGGGCTCATTCCGTTAGGCAAGAGGACCCCTACTGATATTGATTGACCTTTTGATAGTCTATAAGTAGGCCGTTTGCTATTGCTATAAGGGTTGCTCACCTTTATACGGCTTAGCTTCGCTATCGCTCGTAATGGTCGACAGTATTCCTGCCATACCTGAATTCCTATATTTAGATCTAGAAGCTTCACCAAAAGCAAGCAAGATGAGGTCACTCTGCTTCGTAGACAAGTCTCGTTACTCACCTCTATCTCTAAAAGGGCTTATGCACTCCACTCATTGTCTACTAAATGAGCGTTAGAGCGAGCGAGCGAAGCCCTCAATTTAGTGGCTTCCCTCAAACTCCTCTTTCATTTCCGCTTAATCTTCCGCACTTTGTGGGATTAATTGATTAGATACCCGAGACCCATAATCTTTCCTAGGAACAGCTTCTACGACGATAGGCATAAAGGCATGATTAGTTCCACAAATCTCACTGCAATGACCATAGTAAACTCCTTCTCTTTGCACCGAAATAGAGGTCTGATTTAAACGACCAGGTACAACATCACATTTGACACCTAAGGAAGGTACAACCCAACTATGAGGTACATCAGCAGATGTTACAATAAAACGTATATGGCTATTTGCTGGTAGAACCACTCTATTGTCTACTTCTAATAAACGTGATTGACCCAATTCTAGATAATCTTCTGGAATCGTATAACTGTCAAAAGTGAGTGACTATTCATCGGAACTGTTATAGTCCGAATACTCATAAGGTAGGGTCGACGCCCGCCTCCCCCCAAACTGTACTTGCAAGTTTCCCTGCAAAAAGCTCTCCATGTTTACTCTTAGAAAGAACACTATTATTCTTTAGTTAGGTAGTTCTCCCGACCATAAGACCCTTTATGAGTAAGGTTAATCGAAGGCCGGGGAAAGTTTATTGGCAAGAGGGAACCATTTCTCACCCAGCCCTACCTACCTTATGTATTCAAGGGAGAGGCTGGAACCGAAAAATACCAGGTTCCACACATATGAGACAGGCAGAAGGTATGGGATGAGCAGTTTCTTGAAGATCAAATTCGATCCTATAGTCGTCTTCTTTGTTTGAAAAATAGAGGAAAGGGATGCTAGTCGGCTCGGCGAAGTTATAGCCCAAAAAAGAAGATCCAGAGTGATTCCTCACCTATACTGCCAGGGGCTCAGTGGAACGCTCGAGTATAGATTCCCTGTGCTCATGTGAACGGCTAGGGCCGGCCGGAACGTAGATCTAAAAGGATCCAGCCATAGGCCTGACCGGATATCGTTTTTCCACAAACAAAAACAAAGTTGGTTTTTAGTAGTAGTTCATGAGACCTCAAATTCCCACGTTCCAGCGTGTATTATGCCAACAGGTCCCACCACCAACTCTAGCTGAGAAGTTGAGTCACCCTTCTTTCTTTTTAGAAATAGAATATAATAAAGAATGAGATAGTCTATATCATGTATCGATCATAGGATCACTCTATGAATAGGTCGATTCTATGTGACCTCCCACCGTTCATGACATCCCTTGATTCTCGCAAGAACGGCTCCTCGGTGGAGGAGTAGAAGCGCTAGTCCCCTTCGATCAACCTGCTTGTGCCTACTGTTACCTATCGTAGGACCTCCGTCCCCGAAGCAAAGAAAGAGGAGAAGGAACAAGAGGTTGTCCTCTCTTTACAGTCAAGTTTCCACTCCTGTCCCGGCCTAGTAGTTCAGCAACTACTACCGTGGTTGTTGCCAATGGGGATCCCCCATTCCGAAAGGTTACTAGGCCGGCCGTTAGGTCCAAAGTTGTATACCACTGCTATGGTGCCGATAGATTCACTACTTCAGCACCGTTATCGGACATTGCAGGCTGAGCATCTATTTCTCGTATATCGTTCCACACCGAGAAGAGGGATGTGTACCTCCAGCAACAACAAGAATGTAACCATAGGCTCCTATGCTGGGAGCATTTTGGGGTATAGGTATAACCACCTCAACTCCCCATTTCTGGCATGCTATAGTTATTAAAGTCTCTCGACGGCGGGAATGGGAGATTACCAGTAAGCCAGATGCTTCGCGAACCATATTCAACTTTAAGGCATTTTGTTGCACTTTAATCACCCTCGTGAAGAGGCGCACTCCGATACCATTGATGTCCAATAGCTTTTATAGTAATGGCTGGATCTACTACTACCTCGTCCATTAGTATAACAGAGAAAATGATGGTATAGCAATGAACATAGGGATGATACTAGGAAATATGGTCCGAAGAATCTCGATAGTAGTTCCATGAAAAATCCTTTGCGGGATTGGATTTTTTTTAAAGTGGAAATGCCATAAAGCACGACCCAAGATCCATGATACGAAAACCAAAATCAGAATAACGAAGAAAAAGATATCGTGATGTAAGTCTGTAATTCCTTGCATTATAGGTATTGTTGCATCTTGAGATCCTAATTTCCATGGTTCCGCTGCATCACAAGGATCAATTGTGAGGAATAGCCATTCTAGAACAATCATTTGGTTTGGTTCATTCTTTGACTGCTCTGCTCCCCCCAAAAAAAAAAGAGACTGAATTTCTTCCACCTTCCCTGTACGAGTAGTGAAGAAGTATATACTTAGTTGGTTGTTGACCAACGGAAAGCATGGGAGAAAAAAAAGAATTTACGCAATTTCTTTTCTAAGAAAGATATCATAGTGATTGATGGCTCTTTCAATCAGGCAAAATGGAATTGGCGCAATTTGGGTCAGATTAATAAGCTTACGACCACTGAACAAACTTGGTTGACGAATATAGTTTATGCGCCGCTAATGTAATGACTTGTCGAGCATTTGACAAACTATCACCATCCATTTCAAATAGGATTTGTCCCCTTGACACACGATCAATCCAACCCATAGGATTTCCTTTTCCTCTTCCCATTCTTATTTCTGTAGGTTTCCCGGTAATAGGGATATTTGTGAGAACTCTTACCCATATCTTACCATTTCTTCGGAATTGTCTGCTCATAGCATGATGGAAAAGTGTCCGATTATAGCACGACCCGCTGATTCAATGGCTCGATATGAAAGACGACCAGCTCTATAACTTTTAGTTCCATATCTTCCAAAACCAAGTTGTGTACCGTCCGGTTTGCAACCCCTACTACATCTTCCTTTACGATATTTACTATATTTCGTACGTTTTGGATATAGTACGTCCCCCTTTTTTTTTACTATATGAAATCTACACTTTGACACCTGAGATTCCATAACGAGTAGATACTTCTGCAGGAGCATAATCTATTTTCTGGTTAAATACATTACGAGATATTTTTCCATACTTTCCGCATTCAGTTCTAGTTGTTTCTGCACCTTCTAATCGACCTGAACAACATATACGGATCCCCTCTACCCTTTTTTTCATTACTAATGGAATATCCTTCACTATTTTACTAAAAATGGAACGAAATGATCTTGTTTTGTTCCTCGGTTGAAAAGAGATGTCTTGAGCAATCAGAGAAGCACTTTGATAAATAGATTTGATCTTGACCGATTCAATTAAGGTATTAGTGTTTGTTCTATTATACAACAAAGATCGCATTTTTTTCATTTCGTTCAAATAATAGTTGTACCCGTACGGAATTCTTTTATTTCTCAGTATGATCTCTATCATCATCTCTATTCCCCTTATCAATTCTCCTATCCTATTTAGGTCTATGAATTTCTCTATCAATTCCATTACCTTATCCTTACCCATGAGGTTCCAACATTTTCTCCTTAATTGACCTAGGAGTTGTTCCCGGGCATCCTCAAAAAAGAGGTTATTATACACCCCAACCCCATCCATTGGAAAACAAAGGTAGAACCAAAGAAATGAAAGAGCGAGATGGTGGTTTTTGTTGTTCCCGCAAAGCGAAGATCATTCTCTTGGCGAATAAAGTGGGTCACCCTCTTTTTGGCTTCGGCCAAACACTTTTTCTCGCTGGTCGAGCTTTCTACAAAAAAAGCGATGCAAGAACGTATTCTTTTATCTAAGCTTCTTCCCTGTGCATTAGCTCCCCCCATCGTAGATGGTTCAGCCACGCCCGGTGCCATGAAATGATAAAGAACTACGACGGGGTCAAAATGAATTTTCTTCTTTGTATTTAATAAGTATTGCATGACCGAATAATTCAAGGATGGGAGGACTGCGGGGAGGGTCCTTTTAAGTAGATTACTCGTCGGGAGGTCGGAGCGGGACTTCTTTGGGAAAAAGAACTTGAATAAGTTTGTTTTTCTGAAGGAGTCATCATTTTCTATCGGGAACGCTATGCCATTTTCAATCCCGGTGTATTTTGGATGCTTGAAGGCCCCGCTAACACGAAGTGATTTAGAAAGATTCTTCTTTATCGATGGTGATCGGTCATGGTATCCATAGCCTTGCTTCCTTTTCAGCCAAATCCTAATTTCATTTTGCTTCTCCCGATCGTCGAGCCTGATCGACTCGACTATTTTCCCTGCCCCCCGGCCTCTCACTTCATTTCATTCTTCTTCTGTACCATCGCGAAGACACCCGATCGGCCTAACTTTCCCAAATGCCCTCCACCGGCCCTTCTCCTTTATGGGTCTGGATTTTTTGCGTCATTTCAGTCATCGTGGTCGACGGGGAAGAAAGAAATGAATGAATGTTCTTTTGGGAAAATGTATAATTATATACCTACCGAGATGAAATCCAAAGGTGAGTCTCGTAGGTGGACATATCGAACCAAAATAAGATCTCAGATTGACATCTTGATACACTAATTTACCATAATAATAAATAGAGTCAATGGTGACTCCACCGTGGGAAGAGCCGCTTCCTTCTTGCTTGATAGGGGGGCTTCCATTCACCAGCACAGACTAAAAGTGCTCTCCGAACTGTGCTGGATAGTCACCCATCACACGGCTCTCAAACCCAACCTGTGGTGGATCCCGGGAGACAAAGTCAAAATGCAACATCCTTTTCCCCATACTTTGAGATGCTCTTCTCCTGTTTTACGAATCCTACAAATCTCTTTACTGAGCGAGACTCCATCCATATCCCTACTAGTGGTTTTTCTTTCATTCTATCATCACTTGTTTGACAGCTTAAACTAGGCTCCACTTTAGAGATAGGTTTTTGGTATTAATCAAAAAAGGTCAAGGGCGCGTCGGAACGGTCGGTAGCTGCTTAGTCTCATCTGAGAGTTTAATCTCCTTACTCCTTACTACTTTTTTCAAAGAAAAAAATAAGGGGGTCGATTTAGGTTCCTTCCCTTCCACTGCATAGCCGCGCTAGAATGTACTAAGAGCCCTCTGTCCCACGCATCTAACCAGCTCGCATGGTTCACCGGTTCTACCAAAAACTCTCATTTGTTGAAGTGGAGCATAGTGCGCTTTAGGCACTGAGCGAGAAAGGTCTCTTCTTTCCTTTCGGTTTATTCACTGATCTAAAACTTAGCACTTGTTTTCTTATTGATTCCCGGTGTGGTTGCATTCTTGAATGAAGTCTATCCGAACCAAATTAGCACTTCTCAGATCAAGCTAGGCCTCTCCAGCTGAGCTGGGCGCCGGGGCCCTGGATGTGCTAGAGATTGGCACATAGGGGAATGGTTGCCCGGGTTTCTCGGCCTGGTATCCTACACCTTGCGTTCATGACATCTACATTCAACTGTGCCCCGGAGACACGGTAGAAGCACGCCCATCCAGTGTGCTTCTTTCATGACATGCTATAGTCCTGGGTGTCTTCCAGTGGTCTTCTAGCCTTAGAAGAAGTCGTGTCTGCCCTGGGCATCTGCAACGTCCTCCTTTCATATTCAAATCTGGGAGAACTAAAAGATTGACCCATTCGGTGACTTTCGCGGTCGCCCTCACTAAACCAACTTGAATCTGAACTACGATTCAGATCAAGTCTTATCGAAATAGGATTTCCTTTTCGTGCCATATGCACTTAGACTTTACTTTTTCCCCATTTTTCTTCCTGGTTCAATATTTGTTCTCGAAGGTCTTCGTTTCAGTGAAGAAGCAAACTCTCCATATTTATGACCAACCTTTCCTTCAGTAATCTTACAATGAACAGGAGTTTTCCATTGTAAATTCATATGGAGCAATCAACGAATTCCGGCGAAATAGAAGATATACGTGACCAAAATTTCCTGTTAAAAAGAAGATCTCTCTTCTTCTTCATTCTCAAGAGGAATGCATCATAAAAACTGCCCTTCCATATAGATTGTCGTGGCATGAACGAATTTCTTCACTTCGATTCTGCCATTAAAGCTAGCTCCTACTCCTCCTCCTTATCCTGACGGATAGGATCCTCCTTGGTCCTTTTTACATAACACTCTCAGCCGCCCAAGAGGACTGGCTATCTTTCTCTTTACACGCAATATCTTGAAAACAAATCCTAGCTATTGCCATTTTTGAACTAAATAGAAACAATCTTCTATAACCATGAGATGGTAGAATAGAAAAGTTGATAGCATATTAAGATTCTTCCTATTCTTTAGAAGATAAGGAGGCAATCCTTTCCCCAGATCTTAACCTAGATTGGTCTGAAATGGGCCCCCGGTTACTGGATGACGTACGTAACGTTTAGAACAGCATGGCATCACTTCTAGTAGGAAAGTCAAAGTGCTTTTCTCTCGAGTTATAAAAAGAAGAGAGTTCAATCGTGCAAGTTGGCTAATTCCCCGTCTTTTTAGTTTAAATGTGTCTTTCACTCATAGAAGTCTATTTTGAAACATCTATTTTTAGAATTCTCGGAAAAAGGTAGCAATCCTGGGTAGAGAAAAGCGATAGGAAGGAACCCATTCCAGCTCGACTGAAAGGAGAGAAAGATATCCATTTTCTGCGTGAGGCTTAGAGGGGAGCAGATAATATACTCTTTCTTGTTCCTAAATCAATGGGTGCAGCTGTCGGCATTAAAAAGGTATTTTTAAGGTAGCCATTGTTTTGCCTTATAAAAATAAGCTTCCTTCGCATGAAAGATATTCTAGTAAATAGAAAACTCGCCATTCATTCATGAACTGTCTTACCCTGCCATCAAGAGCTCCAGCTGCAAGAAGATAGGATCTTTAGGCTAGGCTGGGCACGAAAGCTTCTTGTATTTGACTTCTTTTCTTCTGCTATTGAAGCAAAAAAGCCAGAGAAAACTTTCTCAATTATCATTCTTCTTTGGCTTTACCACTACCTGAAATGTAAGCATGACTCCTTAATTGAATGAATGACAATAATCTGTTGAGCTTGGAAAAATCTGGGTCTGGTTGTGTAGTTGATGAGCTCCCGAACTAGTGATTTGAATGGAATGATTCTTCTCCCTTGGTTGCCTTCACTGCCTGTGAATCCCTTCTTTTTTATTTTTGTCTATTCCAGTAGTATTTATGTGGTCTGTCCATTAGTCATTCTCTATGGCTTCCTTTCTTTAGTAGAAAGCCCATATACTAAATGAAGAGGAGTGAGATGAAGAAAGCGTATCGATCCGGTATTTGGTTGAACCAGTGATGTTCTTGGTTCAGTCTTAATCACACCTAGAATGGTAGCGCATATCCACCTCACATTCCATATATAATAGAGGGCCCGTTCGTTATCGATTTTGTTGATTGAACGGTTGGGATGGTTCAAACAATTCGAGTATACGCCCGGCATACCAGCGGGGTTTTCCGTCTATCCTCCAGAGTGTCGTTAGGGGCAATCTCAACCTATCATCAACGCTGGCTTATTCGGCCATGTCAGAACTGGCCGATCTAGCTCATCTTCCACTTTTCGTTTTTGGGTTGCTTGCTTTAAATCATTTAAATTAAGTGAGCCTAAACTCTGCTTCAATATACCTTTCTTGCTACGGCTAGATTCCCGCCTGGACCATCTATTCGAAATTGTGAATCTGTTACCAATATTTGAGCAAGGGGTGCGCTACTAGATAGACAAGCCAAGGCTTTCCAACTCTTATAGTTGGTAATAAATAAAGCGATAGAGCTAGTGGATGGAAATGAAAATTTCCTCCAGAATGAAAGTGATAGAATAGAGAAAGAAAGGGCGCAAAACACAGTCCTTCAACGGGAATCAATGGCATTCCTCTCTTACTAGTCCTTATGAACTCTACATTGCTTACATGGTTGAAAGAAAAAAGGAAGCTTTTACTGCTATATAAAATGAAAGTCACCTATCATAATAAAGAATAATATTGTAGAATAAGAGGTAAGAAAGACCACTTAGCGTAGTGGAATAGGAAAGAGAGCATCAAGCACAACTTTTGTGTCACCAGAAATACTTTTTGGTTTATTGGGAGACTGAATGAAAAAGGCTTTGTCGAGCAGGCATGATTATCACGTCGATCGATAGTTGAGAAATACTATATCTGGGGCCCTCACTTTAGGGCTATCTTTAACCGTTGATAGATATGGTTCAACGTGCCATCTACGCTTCCTCTTCTAGAACAGTGACAACCTAGTCTGATTCCCCCTTTCGAAAGTGCCACAGCTCCTTCTATCACAACCCCAGAAAATAGGGCATTTGAAGCATCAATCTCATTCTATGCTCTATGCCATCTTCCTTAGACTTTGACTATTAATTCATGTGCACAAACCTCCCTCAAAAAGGAAAGCGAGAAAGGGCCCGAATCGAAGGGCTCTTCTTTCTTTGATTTGAAAATAAGGTAAGAGCCTTAACCCTCTGGTCTGTGGGTAAACCCTTCAAAGATAGAAAGCCAGTGTCCTCTTTGAAGAGTTCTTCAGTGAAAGGATCGCTAGCATCCAACGATGATCTGAGCTGAGGTCTAGCTTCAAAGGGATAAGGAGCAGAGCAACTGGCGTAAAAAGAAGGGATAGGGGCCATACTACATAGCCTCCCTTTAGTATGAAATTTCCTAATTTTTCACTCTTATTACATTCAGTTTGAGATGAAAATCAGATAGTCTCATTCAAACAAAGAAAGATAGGTGATGGACTCTATCCAAGACTGAGACAACATAGGCGAAAGGGGCTTAGGAGACAGCTAGACGATTAAATATCAAGCAAGTGGATGCAATCAAATAACATCACCACTTTCTCCGTCTTACACTTTTTCGACTACTTTGAATGGAATGCTGCGGGAAAGGGGTTAGACTAACTATCGGAACAAGAAAATTTCCCTTTAGCCACTCGTGAATGGGCATCAAAAAGGAACTCCCACTAAAACCTCAAGGAAGATTGAATCCCCTAGAAGTTAAAACATCAACTCAAGAAAGCGATAGGCGAATGGGGATAGGCCTGGAAAAGGCATTACCCCTTAGACGAGTAATATGACCACTAGCCTTCAAGCCCATTCCCTAAGATAGGACTTCGACCGCTCTTAGTTCTTGGACCGAATGGAAAAGATGCAAAGCTAAGAGAGAGGTGGAAGGCTTACACAACTGAAAGAACAGAAGGTCTCTCTACGATAACAACTAAAGCAAAAGCAAATTCAACCTTAGCCGATTAGAAGGCTAGCGTAATATCTAAAGAAAAAGTCTATGGTGATAGACCCCAAAGAAGATACCCTTGGACCTTAGACGAATTCAAAACCAAAAGCCATTGCGCCTTTAGCCGACTGGGAGGACTCCCTAGAAATTCCTTGTTTAGAGAAAGTTGTACAATCAATGAAAAGAGTGGACAATACGATTACTGAGGGTGAGCAGTCTTACATTCTCGAGGAAAAGCAGATGGTGAAAGACCTTGCAAGCCCATAAGCTCGATCGGGCCTTACTCACTCAACAAGGGCAGAAACTTCACTCGCCGAGGAAAGAAAATCGGGAATTTTTAGGGAGACGGATTTGGCCCTGACTGATAAACTAAAAAAAGGAAAACGAACTCATCCGAATAAGACCAATTGGCATAGGCCATAGACAGAGAGGATGAAATAAAGACATAGGAATTTCCCCCTTAAGCTAAAGGGGCCCTCTCCATAAAGCAAGAAGAAGGCAAGGCTAAGTCATTTAGTTGTTTTCTATTTCCATTCTGCCTTCACCATGCCTACCCTGTAAAAAGGATTCTCCAACTGATGATTTTTCTATTTTGGATGTGAAGGATTAGGCTTCCATTTTTGTTCTAGGTTTTCTTTATTCGCCGGGGCGCTCAGTTCCTTCTTGTTCCAGAGCTGAGGCATTGTAGTGCAGCTCCTGCTGAAGGCTGCTTTGTTTGGGAAGACGTGCTCTTGTTGTTTTCAAGCTGTTTTGGCCTCAATTCAATTCTGGCTATCCTCTCTCTTCTTTTGCGTGCGGCCCATGATGTTTTGATCCTTTCTTTCTTGCTCTATCGCTTTTTTTGAGGGACTCCCGGACCCCATTGTCAATAATGTTTTTAGCGGGAGGTATGTCTTGGCTAATGCTTTTGTTTCAAATAAAAGCATCTGCTCTTTCGGCATCTCTTTCACTTGTCCAGTAACCTCTTCTTTCTCAAAAAGAAAAAGTCGGAACCCGGTCTTGACGCCCCTAAATAATAGCAATAGCACGAATCCTAAGCAACGGCACGCGAAAGAATGGTTCCATGAATCATGGGCGGATCTTAATAGATTTACCATCAGAGGACTACTACGACTACATCATCGTCGAGGCACCCCGGTCTGAACATGCCAGGTTGGTTGACAAACCCAAGGGCAAAACCAGAGGGGAGGGGGCAGCCGAAAAGGATAGTTCCTGAGGTTCTAGAAAATAATAAACAGGAGTGTGGGTACATACAAACCTGACGGATGGGATAAGAAATTTTTTTTGGGCGATCAACCAACCCCAACACTGACTCGGCTTGGAGCGAGTTTGCATATTAAGTAAATAGAAAGAGAGAAACCTACTTCACCTCGGTTGCTTATGATAGACCAAAGAAAGGCACTAATAGAGTATAGCAAGCTGCTCGTAGATAGCAATAACTTGATTGCAAGCTTACCAACCAATAGCTACATTACCACATTCCACCAGTCATATTGATTTGATTAGCTTACTGTTCACGACAAATTTCATGTACGGAAATTAATAACTGCAATTACGAAACAAATGTAAAGATAAAGATTTTCTTCTTTCAGTGAAACTTAAGTTGTCTTGTCTTTATGTGCATTCCTTTTATTTAAGACATCTTGCCAGCCAGGGGAAGGATATCCCACAATCCTTCATGAAAGCCCTCTTTAAAGCCTATATCGTGTCGTTTAAGGCACATTAACCGTATTCCATGTTAGATTCATCGTTGGACATTGTTACGTGCCGAAAAAGATGTTATAGCGACCATCCTGGGCCTTTCATGATTGTTGACCTGTCTCAGACCGGGGAAGATGTTCTTCAAGACAGGACATACGGTACAGAAAGGATCATCTAAGGATCTTGTCTGGACGGAGATATGTCTTTCCTGAGCAAGACAATAAAAAACAAGAATTTTCAGAATACATAAGACCTTCTTAGTAAAGTCTCTATCCTTCTCTTACAGTCAATCATTCCTAAAGTCAATACATTGAAGACAGTAAAGGGAAATCTGCTATTTGATTGCCCTGTAGGCCCCATCTCTATTAAAGTATTAGCCAGTGCTTCTTTCCGCCGATTGGATCAGTGGAATCCAACCTTAAAGGTAAACTCTATGAATCCTATAAGAAGAGAGGTTTTCCGGGACAGGGATAACCTTTCCAGCAATACAGATTCCATATCCAAAATGCTCGGAAGGAACCTTTGATATCCAACCCCACGTGGAACCTTCCCTAAGAACGGTTTTCGAAACAAAAACTGGTCATTCTGTAGATCCGAGATAGAACTCTGGTCCTGCAACTCCTTCCCTTGATAGCCTTGAGTTGTTGGTTACACCGCACTAGAAAAGCACTCTCTGGGAAATCCGGATCTTTCTCAGCAGGGACAGTACCAAGGATATCAAGGTTAGATAGCTTTTTTTCTCTGGCAGTCTAAAATCTTTCCAATCACTCGGGAAAGCCTATACCCGAAAGAGGGAAACCCTCTCTTTGCTTTCCATTGCAATATCGGAAACCGCAGGAAAGAAAGCCCCGGCCTGGTACTTTATTTTGACCGGCAGAAGCCAAACCAAACCCTAAGCAAAGAAGGGATGTTCCTTAGTTCAGTCTCGAGGAGGGGATAATAGGGGCGTAGCACCGAATATGTAGGAGTAGTCTCACCCAGTAAATGGACAAGCCAGTAGTACCAATCAAGGAAGCTTTGAGCTCTAGAGCTTTCTTTCCTGATGGAAGAAAAGGAGACGAATATGACTAAACAACTGCAACAGAAAGAACAAAAAGCCAAAAGTCAAGGTGCATGCGGTCTTTTTAAGAATAGGGGAGTACAGAATAAGGGGTTTGCAAGACAAAAGAGAGTCCTTTGGAACTACGGACAAGGATATTTTACTCAATTCCCCTCTTACTATTTTGAAAATTGGAATAAAATGAAATTCTACCAGTGTGTATGTAAGAAAACCAACATTCTCTATGTTCAATTGGGCAAGTCAGAGCAAGACTTCTCTGTGGGATCGGCTATCTCCTACTTTAAATAGAGAAAATCCCTGGAATTCTCTGATGCCTGGGATTCTATCTAAAAAATTGTGTATTGCGATCTCCGCTGATGATCGTTCTTTTCTTTTCATAAGATTTATTCTTGGGCTAGAGCGTTAATATATCTTTTCTCTTTTCTATGGGATAGGGCTTTGGAGAACTCCTAGAATAGGATTCCCCTTATGTGATATCCTAACTAGTACCAATCTAACTAAGAGTCATCTGTTAGGCCAGCTTCCTGTGAGTAAGCCAGTGCTAAAGAAGAGGGCTAAGGAAAAGCTAAAAATTCATTGGGATAGATGCAGGGCCAATTAATTTCCGCCAATTATAGCGGTGAGTGCTAAGTACTTTCGATTAAGAGTTTGCAGGATTTCTAGAATAGGAATAGGCTTTTTCTTTAGAGTAAGACTCTTTGCTTTCTTCTTTCGACCAGCTCAGTGGATGAGTGTCCGTATTCGACACCTCTTTCTCTTACGGCTAGTGCGCTATTTGAGATAGTGGAAAGGGGGTGTAGTGATATAAAGTTTTGAATCCATAATTCCTCAAAAGTCATTGCTAGTACATTTAATATAGTTACTGCTTTACCTTAGGCCTAAATTAGCAATCGTAAGGTCGACATGTCTTCATCCCGAAATAAGTAGATGCGGAATCTCTTTGAAAGGTAACTTGAATTAGCAGTCGGACTGTGAACCATTGTCACTCCAGCGCCTCCTCAGTCTTCTTGCATCTTTCTAGCTTTTCAAATCGACTAAGTGCCAAGCCTACTTGTGAAGAGAAGAGTCGTCGGGCTATTACAGAGTGAAGAAGTTGGGAAGGTGTCTTGTCTTGTCCTAGGCCTACTTGGGTCAAGACCCATAAAGTGTTGAATATCATTATATAATGTTTTTAGTATATATCTTTCTTTTATTTAATCCTGAGGTTTGTTCTAAGAATATCATATATAGTATATGTACTTTATTGTCTAATAGACTTCTCTCTTTAGTAAGATTTTTCTTTTCATAATCATAATGTTTCCTTATGATTTTTTTTACTAAAAACACAAGTACGATTTAGAAAAAAATTCTTTCTAGTTTGCTTTAGCTTTTCCAGCATTTGGCGCCCCTTCAATAGCCTTTTGCGCGGATCCTTCACCTGTGCTTCCAGACCTCAATGAGATTCGAGTAGGCCTTTCTCCTGCTGAAATTGCCCAATTGCATCTGGAGAGTGATGAGAATGCCGCCCAGTGTGGCAGGCTCTTGCAAGAAATTTCTGGGCAGGCAAAAGATTTGTCCATCAGGCAGTAGCGCAGGACGAGCTCACGCTCAAAAAATTAGTAGACGCCATCAGGTATCTTGCAGACGTGGACGAGTTTCCTGAAGAGGAGCGAATCCCCACTCTTATTGAGTTCAGGGCCCCAATCAATAATAAAGACTCGCCCATTTGGTTTCATAAAGATAAATAAATGAAAAGATGGGGGTTCGTGGTCTATGCTAAATTATTTTTCTTAGATAGAATGAATGGAAAATGAGTGCTTGTGTTGTGGTTTTCGTAGTTGCAAGAATTATTATTTTTTGAGAAAAGGTCCCCTCCTTCAATATCATGATTGGGTTGACCAGGCCAGATCATGAGTGAATAGAAAAAAAAATGTACATAGGTGTTCCAGCTGAAATACTTGGAATAATTCTACCACTTCTACTAGGAGTAGCCTTTTTAGTGCTAGCTGAACGTAAAGTAATGGCTTTTGTGCAACGTTGAAAGGGTCCTGATGTAGTGGGATCGTTTGGATTGTTACAACCTCTAGAAGATGGTTTGAAATTGATTCTAAAAGAACCTATTTCACCAAGTAGTGCTAATTTCTCCCTTTTTAGAATGGCTCCAGTGGCTACATTTATGTTAAGTCTGGTCGCTCGGGCCGTTGTACCTTTTGATTATGGTATGGTATTGTCAAATCCAAACATAGGGCTACTTTTTTTGTTTTCCATATCTTCTCTAGGTGTTTATAGAATTATTATAGCAGGTTGGTCTAGTAATTAGGGGGCGGTCGTTCGGTCGCCTATGATACTAGGACCAATAGGTTCAAAATGGGTTTGTGTCGTAGGTGTTGAACGATCTACTCTACACAGGTGTGGGCTTACAAGGCTAGGGCTCATAAACCCTTTCTTTCATTTATCCATATGGCCCTGCCCTGGTCGGTCACTTTTTTGGGCCGGGATCGATAAGTGGAAGTCATAAAAAAGAAATCTTTCTCTTCGCACCTCAGATCAAGAGGAAGGGTTGCTTGTCAAGCTGGCCTATATATAATAATAAGAAATTTCTTTCTATTTCTTATTATTATATAATAGATTATATAAGAAAAATGGAAAGATTTGCTTTCTTTTAACCGGCTCCTTCTTCTTTGTCAACGTTACTAAGGACCTATAGGTTTGCCTACTTTACTTATTAAAGATAATGAGAATGGGTTATTCAAAAAAAAAGGAAAAGGCCCTACTTAGTTTCGCAAGCCTTTGTCATTGTCAGTCAACTAAGTAGGGCATGCGGCCCCCTGTGAATCCGTAAATCTGAGGAGCATGCCGCAACAAAAGGATGGTCCCCTATGCATTTCATTTTTTCCTTAAGGGAAAAAAAAGTACCCCCCATCATAGTGATCGGGATGAGGTAGATTCCTCCCAGCCGGGGGGCGAATCAAATCAGAGTTTCCTTAGGTAGCCACCGACCTATAGTTATCCTTAAACTTCCGTGCTTGGTGGAGAAGAAGCGAACAAAAGTACGCTCCCTTGCTGTCTTGTTCTCTATCGTGAACTGGGATCGCTCGCCAGCTAGGTCAAATTGGAGCAAGATTTTATGAGAACATATTCCCCATATTCGGGGACAAGAGGCGGAACGACCTCTCGATCTACTTACTACAGCCCAGGAAGAAAAACGTCATCTAGGCGTTCCCTGTTGCTCTGATCTCCCCTACGCCTAGGACGTTGTCTAGGCCAAGAGCCATAGTTAGTTGTTATTTCTGGTTGTTTCTTCCTCATTGTTGATACCAGCAAGACCAGCTAGATGATGTCTGCTGGTTGGTAGTGAGAGGACTCTTAGTACCTGCATAGCCAAAAGAGGGCACTGGTTAAAAAACAATCATTTGATTTTCTTTCTTGCTCTCCCTTAGCAGCGGGAAAGGAGTCTTTCTATCTGCCTAGCTTTGGTAGATTTCCCCCAATGCAATCCACATAAATTCCACGAATCCCTTGGTGGATAAGTTCGACGACTCAGCAGCAGTGCGGAATTGAGTTTCTTGTCTGGTGGATCTGTCTATAGTTAGGGGGAAATACATACCAAAAGGTTCGAAGAAGGAAGGCACATAAGAATATATAACCACCTACCCTTTTGTATAACCTATTCACATTAGTGAAGCAGTTGGATGCATAAGGGAACATGTTTGTGAGACCTTAGTTGGGATGTATAGGTGAGTCAACCTACGAGCACGGAAGAGCATGGTACCGCTACCCCTCTCTAAGTAAAGGTAAGATTCTTAGCCCTGTAGATGAACTCCATCTAAAATACAATAGGGACAGCCATTTTTGGCTGCTCGTTTCATATCTTGAAGAAAGAGTAGGCTTAAGTAATGTAATAGGGGTCAGGTCAATAATAGTTATGCTATTTCCCTACTGATGTAAGGCCTCCGCCCGATCCCGAATGCACATTTTTTTGGGTTCATCTTCAATTGATGTTTTCTTAACCTTTAGAAGATGTTGCATAAATTTTCGATGTGGTCGGTTCTTTCCTTTGAAAAGACTACCAAATCGTCCACGTAAGGCTCGCATATGTTATGTAGGAGGTCACTGATAAGTTGTGTCATCGCTCTTTGATATGTTGCACTTTCTTTTTCTTTTTTTTTGGCATATCGTAGTAAGGAAAGGAAGTGAGGGCACTCATTCGAATCGAATAGCTGAAACTACTATAACTCAAATTTTTAGGCTTTAAGAGAAGCCTTCTAGCTCGTTTCAAAGCGTTGAAAAGAGAGATAGGACATTCTAAAGATAGTTGTTGAGGAAGCGATTTCTAACTACGAGTCCGTTTTCAAGCTAACTGAATGCCTATCTGCTGCTAGTTCTGTTCCACTTTCTAAATAGAAAGGAAGAGGTCAGTCACCAACAGGAGGAGGATATGAAAGACAGTACCAACAACCATTCCACTCGAGCAGAAATTCTAACTGAAGTAGCTTCAGCTGGAGCTGCGACAATTGCTTTAGCGGGCGACAAGCGTAGCTGTTCTGAAGTTATAGTTAGAAAGAGGGGTTGGTAATCTAATCCCTCTTAGTGGTCTTATAGTAGAGTGAGTGATCCTCGAGTATTCATCTATGAGTTGAAGAAGGAACAAAGAATCAATATAAGGTGAAAGAACCTTCTTTCATTTGAATTTCCTATTTAACTAGTCAGCCTATAACTTAACTCTTGAATCTGCGGGCTTGGAAACCGACTTTATGAAGTGGGCCCTACCATGTATACAGTCTGCGGAACCACGCCTAGCTGCGGTGTCAAGCTCATATCCTCTGCCTCTTTGTTGAAAAGAAACTATGACTGATAAGGCGAATAAGGACTCATCTTCATTCATATCATATGTGTCAGAAGCATCAAATGATGTTTTATGAGGTGGGGGAATCCTAATCCAATGCCCTAAGCTCGCGGTGACAGAATGTTGTTATGTCCCTGGAAGTGCTCCCCCAGAAGTTATATGCCTGGAGTTCTGTCCCTGGCCCTTTCACCTTCCACGGAACCAGAAGCATGAAAGATGGGATCTAGCATTTTAGAAGAAAGTCTTTCTCTTTATTGATGTCGAACTTCATCTGCCTTATAGAGATGAAAAGATATTCCCTTAGTCTTTGCCCATCTCTTCTTCTAGGGAAATAGTCTTTAATAGCGCTCTTGCCTGACTTTTCGTGATTTGTGGCCTTAAGAGAATCAGGAGATATTTAATAGTTTAGGTCAAGCATATAATCTTATTAAGAGTGGTACTTTCATACCTTATTCTCTGAATGGACAAAGAGCAGGAAGTGAAGCACCTGCCTCTAGGAGGGAAGTTCAGGGGTTAGAGTGTGCCTGATTCATATGCAGTTTCCTCTCTGAAAGATGCCCAATCAAGAAGGATGTGCCACCATGCTCGATGGGCTAGAAACTAGGGCAGTTAAGGAGGGTTATATTGGGTGATCATATCCAAACATGAAAGACTTTCCGCGTAATCAGAATCAGATTGGATTGAAGGTAAGGATGGTGAAGCTGGAACGTTTTCTATGGTTTCGATTCTTCCTAAGTTATTAGGTCACTCCTTTTCTCTCTGATTGGGGAAGTCTCCAATTCCCTTACTTTGATTTCTACTGACTCAGTATAATGCTCATTTGACTGTCGCATAGGTAAAGTGTTTACTGGTCCACTGGGTGAGACCTATTTCCTTCTTTCGCTGATTAAGATCCGGATGAGAATCCTCTCAAATCCTCGAATGAGAACTTCCCTTAAGGAAGGAATGAATCTAGGGAAGAAGTCGCAAGGATAGTTCCATTTCTCCGCTAGCCGGGGACATGACTTCCAACTGATAAACCTGCTCTTGCTCCATTCGCTGATTCTGGAGATTTATACTTGTTAGAAACAGTATTCTTACTCTTCTTTGTATTTCCAGGGGTCTTTCGCAAACTAAGGCAAATAAAGAGTCTTATTCTCCCTTTCAGTCAGTCGGAAGTAAGAAGATTGTTGCTCTAGCCCTAGCTACTCTATGCGGATACGATCTTTCCTTACTGCAGCTTCCCCTGATCATGTTACAATTAGAGTTGCAGAGATAGAGAAAGCTCATTCTCTTTTAATAGCAAAGGCCTTTTCACGAGCTAGGCTCGAACCTGCGCTTCCCTGTCTAGGAGTGTATTTCAGAAATATATAAGGAGATGAGTCTATCGACCAGTGCTTGAACTAAGATTGATTCAAAAGAGAAATGGAATGAGTCTGAAAAGACAGGTCGAGAAGGGTTGCGAGCTCAAACGAATAGAGTTCAAGCCGAAAGTGTTTCAAAATAGAAAGTGAAGAACCTAATGGATGAACACTGGTGGCATGCTTAACACATGCAAGTCGGATGAGAAATACGAGAAACGCTGTTTCCAGTGGCGTACGGGTGAGTAACGCATAAGAACCTGCCCTTGGGAAGGGAACAACAGCTAGAAACGGCTGCTAATACCCCGTAGGCTGAGGGGCAAAAGTAGGAATCCGCCCGAGGAGGGGCTCGCATTTGATTAGCTAGTTGGTGAGGAAATAGCTTACCAAGGCAATGATCAGTAGCTGGTCCGAGAGGATGATAAGCCACACTAGGATTGAGACACGGACCAGACACTTACGGGAGGCAGCAGTGGGGAATTTTTCACAATGGGCGAAAACCTGACGGAGCAATGTCGCGTGGAGGTAGAAGGCCCACGGGTCATGAACTTCTTTTCCTGGAGAAGAAGCAATGACGGTATTTGGGTAATAAGCATCGGCTAACTCTGTGCCAGCGCCGCGGTAATACAGAGGATGCAAGCGTTATCTGGAATGATTAGGCGTAAAGCGTCTGTAGGTGGCTTTTTAAGTCCGTCGTCAAATCCCAGGGCTCAACCCTGGACAGGCGGTGGAAACTACCAAGTTGGAGTACGATAGGGGCAGAGGGAATTTTTGGTAGAGCGGTGAAATGCGTAGAGATCGGAAAGAACACCAACTCTGAAAGCACTCTGATGGGCCGACACTGACACTGAGAGACGAAAGCTAGGGGAGCGAATGGGATTAGATACCCCAGTAGTCCTAGGCATAAATGATGGATACTAGGCGTTATATGTATCGACCCATGCAGTGCTGTAGCTAACGCGTTAAGTATCCATCCTGAGGAGTATGTTCGCAAGAATGAAACTCAAAGGAATTGACGGGGGCCCACTCAAGCGGTGGAGCATGTGGTTTAATTCGATGCAAAGCAAAGAACCTTACCAGGGCTTGACATGCCGCGAATCCTCTTGAATGAGAGGGGTTCCTTTGGGAATGGGGACACAGGTGGTGCATGGCTGTCGTTAGCTCGTGTCGTAAGGTGTTGGGTTAAGTCCTGCAATGAGCACAACCCTCTTGTTTAGTTGCCATCATTGAGTTTGGAACCCTGAACAGACTGCCGGTGATAAGACGGAGGAAGGTGAGGATGACGTCAAGTCATCATGCCACTTATGCCCTGGGCGACACACGTGCTACAATGGCCGGGACAAAGGGTCGCGATCCCGCGAGGGTGAGCTAACCCCAAAAACGACGGGTTTGGATTGCAGGCTGCAACTCACCTGCATGATTCTGGAATCGCTAGTAATCGCCGATCAGCCATAACATAATTACCTAACATTACTGACAGTACCTAATATTACTAACAGTACCTAACATTACTGACTAGTAGTTGATTCCATGCGACATAGGTCGGCCATAGAAAATTACCTAACTTAATAGGGATCCCTTCCCCTTCTAGTAGGTCTATCATAGAAAATTACCTAACTTAATAGTGATCCCTTCCCTTTCTAGTAGGTCTGTGATAGAAAATTAGCTAATATATATAGTATGTGTAATGTTATTAATTATTATTATAACAACTTTTTGATTTTTCATTCTTATAATTAATATTTGAATGTTATCATATCATAAATGTTAATTTATACCGCATCTAAAACTAACAATAACATGTGCAACCACCAAAAAAAAAAGACTTAGCCAACTCAGGTCTTTTATTAACATACGATATTATTTTGCCAACTCACAGGTGTAAGCACTATAGTACAGTGTTGACTTGTGTGCTTTGGTGTAACCGGGGGGCTGGAACTAAAGAAAGACTGTACTCGGTGTCCCTTCCTCTCATCAGGTAGCTATCTCGAGCTCATTGAACACTAACTTTCTTCTTTTTCTTTTCTAATCGTCGAAATTACCTCAATTGTGCCCCCACTGCCATTGGAGCACTCTCTGATACATATTCTGGAATTCTCCAATTCAGTGGAGTGGGACTTACCTTAAAGAGGATTCCAATGTTATAGCTTTTGCCTTCCCTGCTCGCTCTGTTTTTATTCGAAACCCAGTTTCACCACTCTATCTCACTATGGCCACCCTGCTGGAGAAGATTACTGGACCACCTTCTCCCGTATTACTACCTTGTTTTGTTGTGCAAAAAGGAACTAAAAGCGTACTTTTTTGCTAATCTGGTGGCCATCTAGCAGTATTTCCCATTTTTTTACTTACTTCTTTCTCTTTCTGTTTTTGGGGTTTTTTCTTGTGATGTGTACCTCTGTCTTTGAATAAACAGAGGAGGGGGACTAGTTTAGGAGTCTAATTTTTTTGATTCATTCATAAGGGTGTATTATAAGAAAAAGTACTCTTACTTATTGCAGAAAGAAAAGTAGCATTTTATAAACAGCTTTGATTCATTAAGATGAAAACTTCACACAGGAAGTGTCTGTCACGTATATTTGTTAGTCTATTATTTATGGGTTTTATAGGCCTCCATGTCTTTGTTTATGTGTGTTTTCTGAGCTAGGAACGCTTGGAATTTCAGTCCTACTCATTAATATACTATAAAAAAAAGTGGCTCTCCTTCTCTTATGAGAGATAGGCGCTCTCTCTACGGCCAATTCTCTTTAACAAAAAAGGCATTCCCTGATCTACGACCATCCTTTATCCTTTCTTATCTTGAATTTCTAATTGAAGTCCTTTCATGCGCGAGGAACTGTCTGAAAGTGAAAGGCATCATTGGTAGGCGGCCTAGTGAACATTCCTGGGTGATTGAAGATAGGTAGGCGCAGTGAATTGGCAATCGGGCAATTCGTTAAACGATATCTGTATAATGAATACCTCTTTTGAAGCCATACTGCGAATCTCTTATCTTCTGGTAAAGGGTTGGAATCAGTCCACAAATGACTTCCTTTTTCAAATTAGATCACTTCCATCGGTCGCATCTGCCCTGTCTCAATCGGTCGAGCTCTATCGGTCAACTATAGGAAACTGACCAATAGCTCTTCTTTCTTTTGGTAAAGGTTAACGGTCCTGTTCAAACATTGGTGCATAACGGGAGGCTAGCTCAGTATATTACCTTTCCTGTAGTTCTTTAATTTAGCAGTTTATGATTTTAGGATAGTAGCTTCGATCGATAGGGTAAGCTCTCATTTGTTCTTGCTTGCTTTCATTCTGTTATGAGAGAGACCTGCTATACGTCTATTCTCTTTAGACAAATGACTGTCCGCTGGAAAATACAGTGTAGGATTCATCCATGTGGTGAATGAAAGAACATTCATTGAATGAGTTGACGCTAAACCTCCTGCTCTTTAAGAGAGTAAAGGTTGTATGCATTACTGGATTAATTCGATTTAATAGTAATAGAAACTAGGGTTCACGTAGACTATTCAGAGGAGGTATGCTAATCAATGATCTACTGATGTAGCTAGTGTTACTGAAGCTTTTTCTAGATATGCTATTGGATTAACTGGCTCTAAACCCTCCCACCGGATAAAGGAATGGAATTTCAAGTAAACTAGTTGTCTACACTTAAAAGCTTTCTTGTCTTCACTGATCAACATTTAGTTTGGCCTAAGATTTTCTAAGTTCGACGCATCACTTACCTTTCGTCATCGTGGGTCCATAACCATTTTACTACCTATTTATGTGGTTGATATCTTGATCACTGGCATAATCACTAAGCCCTTGAGTATGCAGCTTCTATGGATTGAGGTTATTCCCCGCTAGCGCTAGAATAGGCCACGTGGGATGAGGGAGCGGTCGAGCGTGCAAAGGCGCAAGTCGAGCAACGTATCTGAACTGAAATGTAAAAATGTGTGGAAAAGAAAAGGTCGGCTTCTCTTTTTCTTTTATACCTTGATTAGACAGAACTAGATGAAAGTCTGACGGTACTCCATGGAATAGTCACTACACCTATCAAGTCTTCGGCCCCTCCCGGCCAGAGTTTGATCTTGGCGCCTTGACGGAACTACACCTAAAAGAACAGTGCTAAAGAGGAACTTCACCCTTCCCTAACCTAATCATTTGGAATTCAACCTTTTAGCAGTGTATATAAACCATAAGTAGTTATAGATGCAGACGATAAGTTATCGTCTTATCTTCACTTTATTTAAAGAACTTGTAGGGGTGGGAATAAGAATATAGATAAGCTATGACTCCAGCATAAAAATAGCACATTAATCCCGGAGCTGTGGATGATTGAGACAGCTAGCTCTAAGATCTTTTTCATAGTTTCCCTTTAATAAGTTGTACTCATTGGTTTTACTAAGAAATGATTGGGAGAAGGATAGTGCACCATCCATCAATCCAATCGTACTATATCTGTCTACCCCATTCTGCCAAGTAAGAAGGTAGCCTTCATTCAATAGAATACCATCCTAAAAGAGAATCAGTACTCGGGAATACAATGACTCTATCCTTTTGAAAAAGGCCTCATCTTCTGGAGGCCAAGCCTTTTCTGAAGAAGCCATCAATCCCTTGAAGATGCTATCTATCTATTGAGACTCTTTCAATCCTAGGTCTATCCTTAATGAAAGTCCAAACAATAAGGCATCCTTGTCTTAAATCCTATGGTAGCGGTTCCTTCGAGTAAGAAAAAGGTACTCTTTCCCATGTTTGGTTACTTCCCTTCTATGTAGACTGCCTAGCAAGCTTTCAGTCTTAGTACTATGGTGGCCGACCAGAAGAAAATCCATCTTCGTGGGTAAGCTATCGAACAATCTACTTACCGTCCCTCTGACGGTTAGCCAAGTACAAGTCCCTCTACCTCTAACTCTGCATATAGTTTCTCATCTCCTAGTGGAGCCGAGCCATCTACTTATCTAAGACCTGTTCCCAGGGATCCAGATCAATATGCCTCGGAGTGGGAAGGAAATTACCCCGGCCATCGATCTAATGCTTTTCCATCTATCTCGTCCAAACCGAGACCATCAAAAGTGGCATAAGAACCACCTTGATTCCATTCCTTTCATCTATCTACTTCGTCCGAACCAAGTAAGTAAGCTCTATTTTATTCTATTTTTCCACTGTCCAGGGCCGTACCCTGCAGAACAAGGCCTTCTCTTTTGGTGCTAGGCGAGGTTTGGAACCCTACCATCTATTCTATATGCATCTCAATTGCTTCGCACCTCTGCTTGGAAACCTCCATACAACGCCCCCTATTTTGTTCTAGCCGCTAACCATCTAACGATCTTCTTCCATATAATATAATAAGATAGATGCCTTCATCCCACCCACAACATAAGCGGGTGTGAAATCCCATCTGCGCTTGCCAATGACTGGAAAGAAAGCGCTCTGCTCAAAGAAAGGCTTGAACAATGGATAACAGAACTTTATGCAGCACTTGCACCTCGCTCTTATAGTATAACATTCTTCTTAAGGTCAGGTGTAGCGAGACCTGAAAGAAGCATTAAATAATCAAAGGGAAAAAAGAACAAGAAGTGCAGCTATCTACGCCTCACATCATCAGTTTACTGCACAATATTTTTGGTTCACTTCGTCACACTCTCGATTAACAGAAGGGGGATATGGTTCAACCCAGGTCCACAAGATCTCAATCTTTATCTACAGGGTGCTTTTAACTCTCCCTTTCCCTCCTTTCTTTTGAATGCCAGGGATGGAAAAGCAAAGATCATATCTTGATGTGTGTACCGTACTGCTATCCAAATGAAGATTAATTACCTACCAACCATGTTCATTCTATGTGTTGGGCGGCTTTACGCTATCGATAGAGGAAGTTGATATGCGAGATGGACAAAGTCGGCTTCATCTAATGCTTGCTCTCATATTGCGAATAATGTTTTTAGTCCTTTTCCCTGTTTGTTTACTGAAAATGGCTTAGGAATAAGTCTCTTCCTAGTGGTTTTGGAATAGATCAATCCCTGCTTTGGCTGTCTCCTTCCATTCTTATCTTACATGTGCATTTCTGATTCAATTGTATTAGCCTAGTTTTGACTGACGCAACAATCCTTCCCTCACATCGGATTCACTTGTCCCACCCTCACTTCCTTCTTGAAGTCCTAAGGAAGAGCCTATTCATAGTTGATTCTCAAACAGTAAGAGCTAAGACTGATGCCCCTATTCCCTCATATTCACTCCTTGGGCTTTTCTCATCCCAATCGTAGGGGACTAGAGCGAGCTGGCTAAGCCGCATCTTCTGCTTTCTCTGCATTTGGCACTTGTCCAGAAAAAATCCCTTATTGAAAAGAGCTAGATTATTAGTTCTAACCTTTAGATTCACGTCCGGTAATGCTACATCTAAGAGCTTATTCTTCGTTAAAATATCTACTCCTGCTGCGGATTCGTGAAAAGAGCTAAGATCCGCTGCTATTTCCTAATTCCGTGCCACGATATAGGATATCTGCCGATGGATGGAGTTGTAGTGGAAGTTTCTATTGTTCCTTGTATGGTAAGTCAGTAGAACAAGATAATCCACTTGGTTCAGTAGTTAGATATAGTATTCACTAATCAGTGAAGTGCTAACAAAGTTGTCCGGGAAAGCATCTGACGAAGCAAGAAGTCCTTTCACTCTCCTTGGGCCTGTTGATCGGCTTGGAGTTCCATATCTCTGAAGAATAACTGCTAGCACGCAACGGCTTAACTTGACATAACCCAATCTCTTGCTCAGCACAAATAGTAGCAAGCAAGGGGTTAAGGTATTCATTTCTCAAGTAGAGCTAGCTAGGAGTAGTTCCTCAATAGAAGGTGTTTTACTTCTTAACTTCTAAGCGTTGAACTCTACTACAAAGGTACCTTTCATTTTCTTATTAGTTGCTTGGCTTATAGGTATGGGTAGGTGCCTTAGTGGGATTGTCGATAAGCAAGACCTTGCAAGTCTTTTTTCTTGTTGGTTTCAATAGTATGGGATATTGGGGGTCGAGTCTCGAGCGAGTGAATATTCTTTCCAGTCTAGCTTAGACCTATCTTCCTTCCTT
Source organism: Jaltomata sinuosa (assembly GCA_003996215.1). NCBI lineage: Eukaryota > Viridiplantae > Streptophyta > Magnoliopsida > Solanales > Solanaceae > Jaltomata > Jaltomata sinuosa. The sequence continues at coordinate 2,194 of QJPP01001038.1, read as the reverse complement.
CTATAAAGAAAGAGGTTGTGAGTCTTGCCAGTTCGAAAGTGCCTTCGACAGAAGTCTTCAAATTCGCTCACATTACGATCCCTTTCCGGAAGGAGCCATGAAAGCTTCTATCATTCCGAACTTTATGAAAGGAGGCTAGACCAAGGCAGAAAAAAGAGTTAGGCTTCAACTGATACCCCCATGTAGCGACATCTTTGGTGGACAATTCATGATGTATCATCTAGCTAACCTGGAGAAGGAAAGAAGAAAGTCTTAGCCCCAACAAACTGATTCATGTTCTTGAAAGGCTTCTTGACTCCACTGCTACCCACCCTGAGTCGACTATTGATCTGTCGCCCGAGCCCGTTTTCCTCTCGTAGAGCAGGGCACTCTTCGAATGTGGGTAGACTCCCTAGCAGTCAATAAGGCGACCTTTTGGAACTACTATTCCATTCTGCTTATCGCTCACTCTTTTGATCCGCTAGCAAGGCTCTTTACTAAAGAAAATAGGATCTCCGATCAGATGGGAAGTCAGGATTGCAGAGGGGTATGAATCAAAGAAGACTTCTCTCACGAGGTATGGTATGGAGCTTATGAATTCCTTGTCATGCCCTTTGGCGCTAGCAACCTTTTGTAGGCTAATGAATCGGGTAGTCAGAGACTAGAAGGAGAATTTACTTATGGAAAGGGGGCAAGGCTAGGGGAAGGTGTAGCTCAAGACGCAATGAATGGCTAAGGAAAGTCACCAGCTTAGGTGGAAAGCGCACTTCCCTATTGAATTGCGTTTGCGGGGCTTCTTCCCTCGCCATATATCTTGACCGTTTGAATGATGGAACTCCCAATGGAATGGTTTGAAAACCTCTGCCTAAGGTCGAGTTACTATCTCTTCTTTATCTTTAACTTGAACGCACGTGACTCACTCGACCGAAAGAGAGAAAAGATATTAGGAGCACTCATTCCTCCGGGGAACTAATTCATAATAAAGGAGATCTAAACCAAAAAAGGATTTTACAGCCGGTTCCCATATAGACACTTTAACTCACATTGCTTTAGGCAGTACTCTTCTTACTAAAGAAGAAGACTTACTGAAAGAGGGAGCAAATATGTCACTGGACGAGAAAGAAAAGGCAAGGAAGATCTGTACAAGATAGAAAGTAGATTAGAAAGCGTTAACAAGACTATCAGACCAAGAAAAGAATCGTGGGAGGAACAACTACCTAAGGCTTAAAATGACATAGACTAAGTGGAATCTCATGCAAACAATGAGGGAGGTGGTTAACCGGTGCTTAGAGAACTAACTGGGATGCTTTACAAGCGAAATTCCAAAGGAATGGGAACATTAGTTACCATGGGCAGAATAGTGGTACAATACCACTCATCATTCGGAAACCAAACAAAGAGCGTTTGAAGTGGTATATAGGCGCTAACCACCTCTAATTACGTCCTATACTCATTTGTCCGACAAAGTGCATCAAGTTGATTGCGACTTATGCTAGGGATTGTGTTTGCAACTTTGAAAGGAGCTTACTATCAGGACAGACGGGTATAAGCGATTAGCGATAAGCTATAGTTTTTCAAAAAACTAGAACCATGCCGCTTTGAACAGAGTCTCCCTCTTTGACTAGTGCTACCTCCGATGAAAGGAATGAAGATCTTGCATATAGGCAACCGACTGACTTATACAAACTGAAAAAATAAGCAACTAAAAAAGCTAGTGGGTTGACGAATCATTGCTTTATACAAATAGTTAATATTACTTGAGTTGTAAGTAAAAAAAAGGTTAACCAGCTTTTGTCCAGGAAGCACAACAAATGAATAGTAATAGCCAGAAGCAGTGGTAAGATGGCCCATCTCAAGTGAAATAAATAACAATAGCATTCAGTTGTCTTCACAACGGGGCAACAACCCTTATTTTGCCAACTGAGGCCGCGAGCTCTATGTTTTTTTTGTTGGGACCACCAGATTGAAGGAAACCTCATGCATGCTTTGTCACCTCTAAACTATCTCAATTAATCGCCTTTTGTGCATGCATAAAGATGTCTCCTTGTTTTATATCTCGATGACTTAAGTAGGAGCTTTCCCTTTCTTTCCTGTCTGTGCTTTCCTCTCCTTATTTGCCTTCTTTGAATAAAAAAAGCCAGGAAGTCAGGCAATATGTTCTTAATAAGGGTAAGCCAGTATGGTACACAAGATGGTAATCCTTCTTTCTAAGATT